>JAHDVE020001827.1:0-141922 GCA_022606495.2 Halesus radiatus | reverse complement strand
TCCAATTATTGTAATGTTAACATATTAAGTAAGGTGCACTTTAGTCATACCTAACTAGTAACTAAATATTAAGTGTCACTTAAGGGGATCTTTTAGTAAAATTTATGGTTAAAATAAAAAGGAAAGAGGCTTTACTTTCATATATTTATTTTTTTCTGTAGTGTAAATGTACCTACTATTTTATGATTATTTTGTTTTACTGATATATGGCAGTGAGGCATAGAACTGACAGAGGATGGATGGAAGTAGACTGAATGCTGTAGAAATGAGATCTCTGAGAGGAATGTGCGGTAAAATCATGTATGATCGTGTGAAAAATGTTAAGATTCGTAAAGAATGCACAGAATATAGTGAGCAAGTTTAGGGGACGCTTAGATGGTTTGGGCATGTAGAGGGAATGAACGAAGAAAGGAGTGTAAGGAGAATATATGACGTGAATGTGAATGGAAGAAGAAGCCGGGGACGACCGAGGAAGACATGGCACGATCAAGTGAATCAAACACTTGAGTCGGGCCATGTCAGAAGTCGGAATAACAGAAGAGAATGTATGAGACGTTGTAAGAAAGTGAATGAAGTAAGAGTGGAATGCCAATATCGCGTTGTTTGGCGGTCCGTCCTTTCTGCCTACCCCTGCGGTGAAATGGTTAGTTAATTATTTATTTAAACCTATGTATGCAAGCTTTAGATGGAATGTTTTAGACTGCACTAACCTCTCTACATACCGAAAAAATACTTATTTTTATTATTACGTATTCTCGAGGCTTTTTTTGACAAAAATCACCCAATACTAGACGGCCATGATTTGGAATAATATCTAGAATACGAACAATGGATAAATATCCTGCGGCGCATAATCCGCCAAGTTGCCCGAAAAGAGGTCCGACAGGCCGACACGTGTTCCTGTCGATGAAGTACAAATTCTGCCAGTTTTTTATCGACACATTCTGAAACGTATTCTATTTTATTCAATTCAAATAGTTAGATTTTGTGATGTGTCCAATTTTGTCTCCACATATTCTCATATTGTAAGAATCCGAAATCAATCGCGCAATTAATTAATAAGAAATTCATAAGCTACCTGAGTTTAGGCCGATTCAATGATTTAGCAATTAAATGACATATATTATATAATAAACACAATGGGGTAAGTACTTAAGTTTGTCGTTAGATATGATTAGGTGGCCTGATTCGGTGCTTAGGTTATGATGTGAAAGTACCGTGTACGAAGTGTAAAAACGCTTGCAGCGGTGCGGGGTTACTGATGGGCAGCGGACTTCCATCTCGCTTCTACTAACTCCATGGATGCTGGGATCGCCAGCCATCTATGCTGGCAATGGAGTTGCTTTTGGTCACTGTCTGGATTGCAGGGGCTCCAGCCCAGTGCCACCAGAATTCGTGGGAGTCACCAAGACTCCTGAGCGCTGTTAGCCAATCGACGTCGATATTCTGATCGCTGCCGACGCAATCGCGGGGTCCCGCGTAGTGGCTCCTGAAGTCGCAAGACTCCAAGACATGTCGGGAGGTAAAAAGGATGCAGGCGCAGGGTCTGATTTTAGATAAAAACACAGCATGTTCGTAAATGTAAGTATAAACACAGTAACTTTGACGTAGGAACTGTATTTTTAGTTATAGAAACAGAAAACTTACATGTTTTGTTGCCAATAGCGATGAAATTGCAATAACATCGAAAACAACATAATTTTTTTTAATTAGCAAAAAGAGTATAATATTCTTATGTAAAATCCTTAATCACTACCCATATTCAATTCATTTTTACTATGTTTAGTTACTAATTACTGTGTTTTTACTTACTTGACAGTGACAGTATCATTTTTGACAAAGATAGGGTTTTGTCGAAATATCTCATTACGCTTACACCAAACTATTCCTTGTGGCATAAGACCTTCTACCATCTTCGTTACAAACTATAAGCCATCGGGTCGCTATGCCATCTGCTTAGGTTTTGGATGGCATTCGCCATTTCGCCACTGAGTCTGAGTTTTTGCGGCCCTATTCCCGACTGCGCGACATGATATTATTTACGGCATTTGGGTTAAGAATACTTTTTAACGGAGGGCAAAACATGGTGTTGCAGCGGACACCATTCTTGAAATCATTACCGACAGGGTTGGAATGAGGAACGGCAAAATAACAAAATGTTTTCATATTTAACATTTTACACGAAAAGGATGATTGGGAAGAGCGCCTGGCTATTCATATCTGGTTAATGAACTTGGATAAAGTTGATTTCAATACCTATAGCTACTTTTTGCGACGATAATGAGATATTTATTCCAGGTTTTGACGGCCTCCATGGTCGAGGGATAAGGCTCTCGACTACGAATCCGAAGGTCGTGGGTTCAAATCCCGGCGTGCGCAAGTAAATTTTATTTAATTAATTTGGGTTGTTTCACAATTAATTCATTTAAAAATAATATATTCAAAATTGAATGGTGTTACATACCTACTCGTATATCAAAATTTAATAGTATATTTGCACACGTTCCAGAGTGGAAGATGCTCTCAGTATCGCCATGGTGAAAGACCACCATTCAGAATTGAAACGTTGCTTGAATGACTTTTAGCCGTGTTTGGTGACCAGATCTTAATAGCCAGGTATTTTCCCCACCTTCCTCTTCCTTCTTCCCCCCCAATACCTTCAGCCTCACAACATTCCCCAATTGGGAATGCCATACTATCACTGCCTGCAGACGGTTGGGAGCAGTTGGGACTCTTGTGCAGTATACATATTAAAAAAGGTGCTTCCTGACATTCTCATCCCATTCTGCAACCCCTACCCAACTTCTCAAAAATGCCTCTATTCGGCCTCGGAACATTTCTCAAAAATGGAGATGCCTTAGCTCCATACGCTCCAAGCAGTTGAGATATTGTGTGGAATCGCAATAAAAACTACCCATAATGAGGATGTCTCCTACAACGGAATTTCATGTGGTTTACAAAATGTATTATCATATGATTTTTTTATTGAAAAACCTTCGTAACTATCTTCCACTTGTTTATTTCCACTTGACCAGTTTCACCCAGTCACAGACATCATCAGACTGGTGCACCTTCAACTAAATCTACGGTATATTTAGAATTTATTTCAGGAGTGAGTCCCATTGCTCTTTCTTATATTGGACATTTATGACTGAGAAATTTTCTCTATTGATGACGGAACGACTTTACAATTACCTATGAAACTACATTCAAGTTGGTTTATTACCCTTCTGGAAGACGGATTATATTGTGTTGATTTACTAAATCTATGTTTTTTTTAATATTATGTCTATTGTGCCAGCTTTATTTTAAACAGACAGTTATTTCTGTTAATTTTCCGAACCTCGGGAATATTACAAACTTATGGGAAATGTTATAAAACCTAATTTTAAAACAACTCAAATGCAAAACCGTTATATTTATCAAGTCATAAAAAATTACAATAACCTCCCCATTGAAATGCGCTGTATTAGTGACAAATCAGAACAAATGAATAAAATGAATGTCTTCTTTAAAAAAAAACTTACATACGTAAATATTTTATACAAAAAAAAATAGAAGCCAATTGAATATTATGTACTGTCACTTAACGGAGCTCCACGATCCGGTCGTAATTAAATTTACATTGTATTAAATATTGCTGATAGATCAAACTCTAGATGCAATACCCTCCACTAGCTCAATCTCGGGTGAGATTCGTGTGAGTTCGTTTATAGTCAATTTGAGAAACCACCGCTTCCAGGATATACGAGTATAAATATATAGGTAAAAGTCTGTAACAGAAAATACAATAAAACAATCGTCTTTTGCTGTAAAACATGTCTTCCGAAAAGGCCTATATTGAATAGCCATGATTCTACGCTCAGGGAAAAAAGCCGTGAACCCCTGATGCATGTATTTGTTTAGTTTACTCCAAAACTGACTGTAAATAGACCAAAACTCATAATAAGATCGAAATAAATGTTACTCGGCCGCTTGTCCATCTCGAAGTGTTGATATTGAGTCCCCGCACAGCAGGCCAACAGAAGAAGAAAACCAATGAATCGAGAACGAGTCGAGATGCAAATAAATGCCACTTTTATTCTAATGAAAGACGTACTTTTATTATCAGTTAAAATATTACTATGATATAGGAATGGTGACCAAAACAACTGCTCGGTCTCGTTTCCATATTCCTAATCTCCCGAAGCCAGGGTCCGTGCCCCCGAGCTCTGCCCCATTTCAATCCCCTGCCTTAATACCGTTCGCCAATGACCACACCACTTAGTGTTGCCATCGCTTGAGACGAATATTAAAAATTAAGTACTTAACGATAAATAATAACGGGGCTAGATGAGAATCTTTTTCTTATTATGAAGTGCTTCATAATAGTTCCTAACAAACTAAAAATAGTGGCTCCCTTATCAGACACAAGAACTCCTCTTTTCTGGTAATGTATACACGACCAGAAATATTTTGTGAAGTAAATTATTAAAAAGTTATTAATTTTTAAATGTTGGTATGTATTTCTAACCTTTAATATTTCGGAACTTTAGAAAAATCAGTAATTGTTTATTATATGTTTTAATTGTTTATCATATGTTTTAAGGGCCCTATTAAATTATCCTTATCCTCATCCGGTCCTGGTCCTTCCTCCGCCAATCGCCCAGCATTTCAAATGTTTGATTTACTTTGCTAGTTTTTGCTGTCGACACATCATAATTTAAGAATCAAAACAGCGATGGACTTAAATTGAATTCTTGTGGGGATTTTATGTGTGATAATGAAATTAATGAAGAGAGAGACATTACAGTGAATAAAATCAAGTCGGATAGTCTAATAAACAAGGAATTTTACTGAGATGAGTGGTGAAACATCAAATATTGGAATTCGTTATAAAATTTAATGGTATTACATATCTATATCAAAATTTAATGATGTTACATACTAACTAACTAACTAACCATCAGGCCGTTTTTCCGCAGGGGTAGGCAGAGAGGACGGACCACCAAACAACTCGATCTTGGCATACACTTTTTGCTTCATTCACATTCATACAACGCCTCATACGGTATATCAAAATTTAATGGTGTTACATACCTACATCAAAATTTAATGGTGTTACACACCTTTATCAAAATTGAATGGTGTTACATACCTATATGAAATTTAATAGTGTAACATGACTATATCAAAATTTAATGGTGTTACATGCCTATATCAAAATGTAATAGTGTAACATACCTATATCAAAATTTAATAGTGTAAAATACCTATATCAAAATTTAATACTGTAACATGACTATATCAAAATTAAATGGTGTTACACACCTATATCAAAATGTAATAGTGTAACATACCTATATCAAAATTTAATAGTGTAAAATACCTATATCAAAATTTAATAGTGTAACATGACTATATCAAAATTTAATGGTGTTACATACCTATATCAAAATGTAATAGTGTAACATACCCATATCAAAATTTAATGGTGTTACATAACTATGTCAAAATTGAATAGTTTAACATACCTCCATTAAACTTAATGGTGTTACATAAATCTATCAAAATATAAAACATATCTCTAATTTTAATGAGTTAGCCGTACTAATTAAATTAATTTATTTCACAAACTTTCAGTTGAAACGTGTAACGCCAAACTGAACGGAAAATTCACAGTAGAATGATGAATTCCGTTTTGAAATAATATCGCCAGTTTACATTTAACCTTTCGACTTCTAGCCATGACGTCTTCGTGGTTGAGTGGTTAAGATCCTCGGCTATGAATACGGAGGTCGCAGGATCACAGGAGGAGAGTTAATTTTATTTGATTGAATTGTGGTATTTCAAAATTTATTAATTGAAAATAATATACCGTATATTTGCGGCACTTCTAGAATGGTAGATACTGTTAGTATCGCCCTGGTGAAAGTCCACTATTCAGAAACGAAACGTTGCTTGAAATGGCTTTAGCCGTATTTTGTGACCAGATCTAAATAGCCAGGTATTTCCCCAGCTTCCTCTTTCCCACCTCCTTCACCAAAAGACCTTCAGCCTCACAACATACCCCAATTAGGGATGCCATAGTCTCACTGGCTACAGACGGTTGGGAGGAGTTGGGACTCTTGTGTGGTGTCACATATAAAAAGGACTTGTCAATAAAATTAATTAACTCTCTCAGCACCAGTGTACTTCCTAAGGTATGTGATAAAAAAAATTGCTTATGGGCTTGTGAAGGGTATTTCTTATTTCGTGTGTATTTTCTGCTAGGAACAATCCATAGTGATAGGTCCCTTATTGGAAAGGTTGCATTGTTTGAGATCCATTGCTATTTTTATTTTGTTTTATGTTCTTTATAGCAATTGGTAGAGTTATACTTTAGAAGTTATTTCCACTTTAATTTGAACAAAATTAAGTTTCACAGAGCGTGTTTCACATAAAATGACGAATCATTTACTGTATGCAAAAATAAAATTTTACTAATTCAAATAAATTATCATTCAAATTTTACAATTGACACATACACCCAAAAAACTTACACAAAAAAAAATGGGAAAAAAATCTGGCGACATTAAACACAAGTATCTCCTATCAAAACATGTTTTTTAAATTATTTTAAAACATTTTGTGTACATATAAATTCGTCCCATTGTTGTTAATATTAAGTTGTCACTGACAACACGGGCAACACTCATTAAATTTCTAATTTATTTTTAAATGTAAATATGAGTAAATAAGTGACTCAAATTTAAGCCATAGCTGTAAGTCATAGAGCAATATTGTTTAAAGACCCACTTGGTCATAAATATGTATCATTAGTTATAAGTCACTAGTTATAAGCCTTAGTTGTAAGTCACTATCTATAAATCTTAAATGTAAGTAACCTGTTAAAAGTCTTAGTTGTAAGTCACTATCTATAAATCTTAAATGTAAGTAACCTGTTAAAAGTCTTAGTTGTAAGTCACTATCTATAAGTCATAGATGTAAATCACCGGTTATAAGTCTCAGTAGTTAGATGCTAGCTATAACTCTTAGTTGTAAGTCACTAGTTATAAATCTTACCTGTTAGTTATCAGATAAAGGTGCAAGTGATTTATTAATGCAAAACCTGGTCCGCCTCAGCACAGGATCTCCTAGTGAGGAGGACTATGAACAATACCTGGTCCGCCTCAGCACAGGATCTCCTAGTGAGGAGGACTATGAACAAAACCTGGTCCGCCTCAGCACAGGATCTCCTAGTGAGGAGGACTATGAACAAAACCTGGTCCGCCTCAGCACAGGATCTCCTGGTGAGGAGGACTATGAACAAAACCTGGTCCGCCTCAGCACAGGATCTCCTAGTGAGGAGGACTATGAACAATACCTGGTCCGCCTCAGCACAGGATCTCCTAGTGAGGAGGACTATGAACAAAACCTGGTCCGCCTCAGCACAGGATCTCCTAGTGAGGAGGACTATGAACAAAACCTGGTCCGCCTCAGCACAGGATCTCCTGGTGAGGAGGACTATGAACAAAACCTGGTCCGCCTCAGCACAGGATCTCCTAGTGAGGAGGACTATGAACAAAATTCTATAATATATATGTATTTTTAATATTTATACCTTACCTTAAAATATCAAAATTATATACAGACTAATAATTTTTTTTAATTATTTCTATTTATTTACAGACATTTTTTATATTAGCAATTACTATATCGTATGATGTGTACGTACTATAAATTATGAATACATAATAGCTCATCGTGAACGCCTCACTAGGAGAACCTGTACTGAGGTGTTCACGTATTTATGATATAGTGTTATTGTGAAATGGTTATAAAAAATATTTTTAAGAATAATATAAAATTAAATTTAAATATTTTTTAAAATACGAAAATGCCAATTAATTATTTGTATTTACTGTATCGTCATGTTTGATTTAGTTGTGAAAAAAATCTATTCATTCTGATTTTATCCATTAAGTTTTAATAAATGTGTTGGTGTATTCTCTCTTGTTTTTTTTATAGATAAAGGAACGTGATTATATGCATCGTATTTAAAACGTCTTTATCCGTGGGTGGTATATTTTAATGATATATTAAGGGTGTAGTTTGTTGAATATTTTGTTTAAATAATTGATTCGGATTGTAGGGGAATATGATGACATGATTTGAAGAGATGAGGGATTGCAAATTTAGCATAAAGTTGTCTGATTGTCATTACATCTAAAAGCTTGGAAATTTCTGAAAAATCTGTAAAGTATAGTACTTGAAGAATAATTTTAATTATTGTCTTTTGTGCTTTTACTGGTGAGTCTATACAAATATTAGTTTCAGTTCCCCATATGTGATTACGAATTACGAAAAAACAAAATATATGATGCTTAAAATTGTGCGTGGGAAGATGTTCTTAATATTTTTTAAGAGAAACATTTTTGCATGTTTGATTGTAATATGTAATATTGTCAATGTGGTCAGTCCAGCGTAGATTTTCGTCAATTATGATTCGTAAACATTTTATTTTTTTGCATTTTATGTGTTAGATAAATTAAGTTGTAAAGCGCCCTTGAGGTGATTTTCCGACTAAAACGCGGCAACATAAGTCATCCATTTAATATAATTATTAAAAGTGTTTACCGCCTTACTGAGCATCTAAAATTCAATGAAAAAATAGCACTTAAAGCCAAATATGCCGGCAATTGGAAAACGAAAACGATCCGATTTTTTTGTTATATGTATTTTCAAATACACATACGGTACGAAAGGGGTGAAAGGATACAAATAAGAATTATTAATTTTCTAAAACTTCAATTTTAAATATTCATCATTACCCAGTGCGCACTTGTGCCACGAATCACCCTGCACGCGCGGTTATTTACCGTGTACCGGATCGATAAAGCAGTCGGGGGTTTATTCTCCTACAGGCTACATTATATAGGGTGTAGGCTACAGGCTACAGGCTACACGGGGTGCAGGCTACGGCGATGGAGGTAGTTGGGGGAGGGAGGTTTGATGCTGGGGGAGGCTTCTGGGAGGCTGTAGGCCGGAAGAGGGAATGGTGGGTGGGTTGACGTTGGGAGGAGAGGAGATTTATCGCAAGGGCGGTGCGCGAGGAAAAATTACCATATAATTATGTATTTTCATCTTATTATTCAAACATTTAATACATCTTGTTTTTTCCGTAATCATAGCTTAAAGAAAACTGCAATGGGGTTCTTGATAACTAACTAACCAACCAACACGCCGTTTCCCCACAGGGGTAGGCAGAAAGGACAGACGCCAAACAACTCGATCTTGGCATACACTTCTTGCTTCATTCACATTCATACATCGTCTCATACATTCTCTTCTATTATTCCGACTTCTGACATGGCCCGACTCAAGTATTTGATTCAATTAATCGTGCCATGACTTCTTCTTCTATTCACATTCGCGTCATATATTACACTCCTTTGTTCGTTCGTTCGCTCTACATGCCCAAACCATCTAAGCGTCCCTTTCTTAATCTTAGTCATTACACTTACATCCGCCTTGTATTCTTCACGGATCTAGATTAGGAATATAGTCTAACATTTAAAAGTAGACAAACATTGCGGGTGCTGCGATCGTTAAAAAAAGTTTTGAATGGCAACACAAAGATGGCTCATAGAAAAATCAAATTAAGTTTAAAAAAGCACAATGGTATAGAATATATATTTTTTTAATTTAACCAAACGGTGCAACGAAATCACTAGTATTTTTCGAAAATAGATGATTTTGATATTTAAAGATTTTTTTTTATTTCTGAAATAATTATACTATATGTACGATATTAAAAAATCAAATTCTCTGCTCAAAAAAATTTAATTAAAATTTTTTTAAATTATTGCGATGTTTTTCCTCTGGGCAGGAAAAACAATGACAGGTATTATTCTTTGTTCACTAATGAACTCTCATACTCCAATTTCAAGGACAACTTCAAATCAGAATGCACATAGATATAATTATTTCAAAGTCGACGTAAATCTACAAAAAAAAATGTTAATATATTTGTAGACAAACCGTACTACGTACCAGTAATTTGAACAGTTCATATATAAACATCTTCTAAGTTGAACACTAGCTTCCTTGCTCGCTCATGCTTTAGGTATTCCGCCACAATACATTTATTTATTGGATAAAGTAATTAACATATTTATAACATATATATTTATATTTATAAAAAAATATTTAGTCGAAAAATCTAGAAAAAAATTGTCAATATATACGTATGTCTGCGTGCGTTGCTTACTTCCGAGTGGTACGGTAGTGAACGAGATAGGTGCGAGTTTTACCACCATGCCACGATGCGCAGTCGTCAGTAGTAGCCGGCATTCTGCCGGCAGTAATGGACTGATCATGCGTTTTATTCGTGGTCGATGTTTTTTCCTCGCTTTTAATACTTAAACACAATATTTTTCTTAAAATATATATATGTACATGTGTCTGTGTGTTTGTAGGTACTATTTTTAAAACAATTTGGGAAGTTTAAAATGATAACAATTCAATTGAATCTAACTTAAAAATCACAAAACTCTAAATGTGTACATTGTACACTGAGTGTACGGCACCGGAGCCCTAGAGATTTACTTGCACCGTAATGGAGTCAGGTTTTCACGGTCAAATATATTTTCTTGGATATTTTTTGGGATATTATGCCGTGTTGTGCTTCCTCCTTCTTAGGTCAACGTTTCTGACAGCGCTACAGTGTCCATCATCAGGGCAGATGTGTAGATTGTGGTGTAGTATGTATTTAAGTATGTAGAAGTAATATCGTGCTGCGCGCGTTAACCCTCTTAGGGCCGGTATTTCTATATTACTATTATAACATAGAATTTATATAGCACAGTTTTGTGTTATTTCACTGAGTTAATTTAGGTGCGCTTTACTATGCTAGTATCCTTAATGTGGTTTTCGGCTTTGAGTTTTTGTGTTTCCGTCAAGTACCGGATACTAGAAGGAGTCTAGCCCCGTCGTCCCTGTTAAAATGAATAGGGTTTTTGTGGATTTCAATTGCTTCCGTCATTAGACGCGCTCGATAAGATTTGGGTCTTCCCAATATTTCGGTAAAAAAAAAAAATCTTCTTTTACACACTACCCTCTTTATTTATTTTGTAACCTCTTTTATAATAATTTATTTGATTTTTTTTAATATTCTTCATTATCGTATTAATACTGTATTGTAGGTACATCATGTCACCTACCATAAAACAGATTTCACCTAGAGGTAGGTAATGTAAGCTATACAATAATGTAATTATGTAAGATACATTGTACTTATGTTTAAGCATGCCATGTTGTGTGAGACTGTATTACTTTATTTCAATAAACGTCGATTTACAGGCACTGAAACCGAAACTGATAAATGTTGAAAATCTACATCCCCGCCCTTGCTTCGCAATATGAAATATCAACAATACCCCAATTTCTCCTCCCTCCAGACTCTTTGAGAGGAAGATGGGAGGGGAGGGGTGGGGTAGAGAAAGAGAGAAGAGAAGAACAATTTGTTAACGATCCGTCTAATGGAAACTTCATTTCCGCTTTGCCAACATCCTGTAGCCACACGACCACAGAAATATTAGCTGTAATCTGAATATAATCAGCTTATTAGACTTAATATTATCAGACTTGTTCATATCTGAACTGTTTCTATTTTTGTATCACTATTTTTATGGATATGACTGTGTGTATATTACTTTATCCGTGTATACGTATCTGTCGAGTGTGTATTTGTTTACAGTCTAACATTTTACAGTAGATAAAAAATAAGGGCGCTGCGATCGCTCAAAATGTTTTACATAACAACACCAAGATGGTTCGCAGGAAGATAATTATAAGTTTAATAAAGCATAATGGTATAAGTGCATGTTTTTCAGAAGAATTTCATGTTCTTTTTTTTATATTTAAAGCTTTACAAGGAAAGTGCGATTATTTGTATTTCTGACATTTAAGTATTGAAAAATCAGAGATCAAAAATATAAATAAAAATACATAAATATAAAAATAATTTTAAAAAAAACTAATTATGACATTTTGCATTGTTTATTTAAAACGAAGTGTCAAATTCGAATCTTAAAAAATTTCTGTTTGAGAAATAAAATTGCAAAGAAATAGTAAGCAGCTTGGTGCTGGCATAGTAATAAATAAAAAATGTACTTCCACGTAAATAAATGTCAACATTTTATTTCCAATCTATATCTAAGCGTCTACTCCTACATAAAATTTTATTTTAAGTTAAATGTAGAGATAAATTAGTGGGAGAGAAATAAAAACATTTTACTTTCTACGAAGATAGTGTAGAAACGTTTCTAAAGAACTTTTTTTTTAAATAGTTATATTCAAATAATTCTACAATTTCTATAAATACGTTAATATTAGTTTTCGATTGTTTTATTCGTGAAGAGCTTTTTTTAAGTTAATTTATGTGTAAATTAATAAGAATTACTCAGTTTGAACCACTGTTTTTAATATATAAATATCTACATGTTTCAGAAGCAAAGCTCCCCTCAACAGGAAAAACAATGTACTAAAAATAATGAAAAGTATAACCAAATTAATTAAGTAAATCAAATAGAACAGTTTACGAACATAAACAAAAATGAACAATAATTATAATTGTTATTATATAATTATTGATTATTATTATTATCTTTAAGGCTATTAATTTGTGTTGTTTCTTAATTAATTCATTACAAATAATATATAGCATATTTACAGCATGTTCCACAGTGGAAGAGCAGTGGAAGCATCGTCCTGGTGAATTAAACGTTGCTTCAAATGGCTTTAGCCGTGTTTGATAACCAGATCTGAATAGCCAGGCACTTTCTCACCTTTCTCTTCTCCATCTCATTCGCCTCCAAACACAACATTACACCACAAACCATAGTCCCACTGGCTCCAGACGGATAGGAGGAGTTGAGACTTCTGTGCTGTATTCACAAATAAAAATACGATATTTTACAAAAATGTGCGAAAAAGACTGGTGAACATTAATATTATTAAATCGCTTAATCAACTCGTAACAAGCACACTTATTGCATTTATTCTGCATCCAAGAGGCCTATTCTCGTTCTTTTAAAGGAAGATTCCCTTTTAACGGATGTGTGGTCCTCGTTTGGGTATTAGTGTCTTAATACTTACCAAGTGTCTCTCGTTAAACGTTGTCGCGGAGATTAAAAGAAAAGAAGGGTCACCATTTAATAAATATATTTCTCTACGCGTACAAATTATAATTCAGAAGGTTAATTCAAAAGAAGCGAGAAGTGATGTAAATGCAATTAGCAAGTCACTAGGATGTACTACTGTACGACCGATTTAGTGAGAGGCAGGAAAGCGAATCAATCGTGGGCTCTGTGAATAACAGAACGTCGGTAGGTTGTCTTTTGTTTGTAGGGATACCATATGTAAAAAAGAATATGGTTCAAATAAATTTATGGCTATTAAGTTGCTTGCATATTACACCTTCTTCTTTTCCTTATGCTTAAAGACTTCTTGCTTAACTGCGGTTCCGGTTCTCTCTAACGATATTCATTAAAAATATCAATATTTACGTAGTTTTAACAAGAGAAAAACTTAATATTAAGTAACTTACAATGTTACCAACTATGTTATTATCAACTTTAAACATTAGTAGCTATTAATTTAACAATTGTGAATGAAGATATACGAGTAAATAATGCGGCAAATTCCACTTTTAGAAGGAGTGACAGAATAAATAGGTCATTACCTGGGGGTAGGTACCTTTTTACAAAACGGAATTCTTCGTTAAAATGTGTATTTATGCTATTAAATAAAAAAAGGTTTAAAATGCATTATAATGTAATTGTTTTAAAAAGTTTTGGTTCATAACCTTGTGTCACTGGAAGATATTTCATCAATATGTGTTTTCAAATAATCTCTTAACAATCTGTTTAGGATTTTTTTTAATATGTCTTTTCGGAATTCCGCAGTTAAGCAAGCTGTCTTTAAGCCTAAGGAAAAATTATAGGGAACCTTCCTTAAAAAGAACGGGAATTGCGCTCCTGCAGGCCTATTCTCGTTCTTTTAAGGAAATTTCCATATCCTTTTCTTTGGGATTTAAGACTTCTTGCTTAACTATGGTTCTGGTTCTCTCGGGTGAGAGCTGTCATTCAGCGAACGACATTCTTTAAAAATATCGATATTTGCGTAATTTTAACAAAAGAAAAACTAAATATTATCGTAAGTACCGACTTTAAACATTATTAGTGGCTTATTTGTCACATAATAATGCTATTAGGTGAACCAAATCAACGAAATTACCTATGCGAAAAGCTCGAAATTTTGAACAAAAATGATTTAAATTCGAAGATCTTTATGCACTTTTAAAGTAAGGAATAATAAACTACAAGTGTCAAGTATGTATGATGCACCTATAAATTATAATTATACTTTGATTGGGCTTTTTTTTTATATGAATACCTCACAAGAGTCCCAACTGCTCCCAAACGTCTGGAGCCAGTGAGACTATGGCATTCCCAATTGGGGAATTTTGTGAGGCTGAAGGTATTTGGGAGCGGAAGGAGAAGGGGAAGAGGAAGGTGGGGAATACCTGGCTATTCAGATCTGGTCACCAAACACGGCTAAAAGCCATTTCAAGCAACGTTTCAATTCTGAATGGTAGTCTTTCACCAGGGCGATACTGAGAGTATCTTCCATTCTGGAACGTGCGCAAATATACTATATATTATTTAGAGAGACTGAACGAATAAAAGTTGGTAAGGAGGATATATGACGCGAATGAGAATGAAAAAGAAGTCGGGGACGCCCTATTAAGATATGACACGACCAAATGAATAAAGTTCTTGAATTGAGCCATGTCAGAAGTCAGAATAATAGAAGTGAATGTTTGAGACGATTTATAAATGTGAATGAAGCAAGAAGAGCATGCCAAGATCGAGTTGTTCGCGGTCCGTCCTCTCTGCTTACCCCTTCGATGAAATGGCGTGATGGTTAGTTAGTTACTGATAAATAAATCAAAAAAATCCTATTAAAATGTATTGTCATTGACATGGAATCGGAATCGTAGTTAAACTAAATGTCTTTAAGCCTAAGAAAAGGGATAAGGAATTTTCCTTAAAAAGAACCAGAATCCACTACTAATTATTAAAGACATTTCTTTTTATTGAAAGATTTTTGTTTTATAATCTGCACCCGTTACCTAACATATTTTAATTAATTAATATTCAAAACCGTAACCGTACTCAAAATGAAGTATGCAAATTCCCGTTAATTAGACGCTTATTATCTTGATTAAAAAAGACATCTATTTTTACTTTTGTAAAATTTTAATATTAATTAACGAATTGAATAAAAATTAAATTAATACTATATTGCACTATATTATGTCATTAGTTAGATTTGCCCAATTAAGTTTCCAACTGCAATGGATTTGATAGAATCTTACGTTGATATTATTAATGTATTGAATGAATCTTTCAACGCAATATTAAAACCAATTAATAATACGTAAAATGGGGTAAATGGGTGCTAGAGAGTAAATAAAATACCCGATTGCATGTTGGTTGAATTTTAATGCGGGGTACTAGAAGCGCAATATTAATTTAGAATATCGACAAATTATAAAGATATTAAAAATTGTAACGTTTTCTCATAGAATCTTTTCCTGCAGGATTAATGACGTTGTACAAATTTTTTTAGTAAAGAAAGACAAACATTCCCATATTACGAATAACCTGACAATGTTTTATTTTTAAATTTCCTACTACCATCACAGTCAGCGGAAGATGATGCTTGTTTCGAGATAAAGGATATAGCCATCCAGGTAATTGAACCCGACGCCTGGATAAGATCCAGACGTGATGCCAATTCAGCCACTGACCGCTTAAAAATGCCGTATATTTGTAATGTTAAAAGTTGGTTATTTTAATAGAAAACACTATTACATGACGTTTTTGAGATCAAAAATCTGTGGACACTAAAAATATACATTTATATATGCCAACTAGTTTTGTCAATAGCGTGACATCTGTGGACACTAAAAATATACATTTATATATGCCAACTAGTTTTGTCAATAGCGTGACATCTGTGGACACTAAAAATATACATTTATATATGCCAACTAGTTTTGTCAATAGCGTGACATCTGTGGATACTCAAAATATACATTTATATATGCCAACTAGTTTTGTCAATAGCGTGACATCTGTGGACACTAAAAATATACATTTATATATGCCAACTAGTTTTGTCAATAGCGTGACATCTGTGGACACTAAAAATATACATTTATATATGCCAACTAGTTTTGTCAATAGCGTGACATCTGTGGACACTAAAAATATACATTTATATATGCCAACTAGTTATGTCAACAGCGTGACATCTGTGGACACTACAAATAAAGACATCATATATATATAGCCTTTTACAGAACATAATCATTTCCATCTGTTTAAAGAATATATATTTCAATTCATTACAATTATTTTTTTTTCCTGTTTTTATTACAATAATAAAACAAACAGCTTTATCAAATTTCTACTTGCAAAATATGTTACTATTATTTCTACAAAGAGCTGTAAAAACTAACACAAAGAAAGCATTTTAATTATAATTAGCTATATTCCATATTAAATATACATGGTGTATCAGCACGTACCCGAAAAATGGACGAACTTTATTCACCAATGATTTCTGAGCTTATTTGGGGTAAAAAACTTAGATGGCATTTTGGTCTGCGGTGATTTTTTTTTCATGTAACATTTAAAAATAGTAGGCATTGGACAGTTATAGCCGAGGCGGGTTGGTAGGTAGTTACTCAGCGGAATGACAAGTGAAGTGAAGTTTTTTAAAAACAAAAAAAAATCACTGGGGACAAAAATTTTAAGTAATTAACATTTTTAATGTAACATGATAATGTAAGTAATTAATGTTGTCGTGTCTGTACCGTTCTGTTTGGTACTACGCGGTGCTGGCAGATGTGATTAAACCTTTATAAATCGACATGAATTTTGCAAAACATGTGCTATTTTTTTTACCAAATTGCAATAAATTTGCCGATGCACTAATTGCCATCGCTTTTCTATTCACCCCCATTAGCATTTCGTCAAGATGTAATCATTTAGTAAAATGACACATGTCTCTGTGAGATTGACACAAGGCAACGAAACATTATAATGATGTCGTTAGCTATATAAGCATGACATATCGGCTGATCTTTTATAGAGGACCGTTGAAGACATTAATATTAATTGTGATTGTATAATGTATAAAAGGTAACTAACAACGTTTATTATACGTATAGGGAAACGCGGAAAAGTAAGAATTGAACAGAACACTGCTGAACAACTTAAAAAATATGATTTCTAATAATGTCAATAAAAATTCAGTAATTACTTTCAGAAATCAATATTTAAATTATTTCCTTATCCTCAAAGATTTAATTTTAAAAATAAATCTCTATAAACACAAATGAATCGGCAAAGTCGAGGATATTTAAAGTACAAAAAAAATCAAGCCCGAAACCTAATCTAACCTTATTAATTTAATAAAAAAATTAAAATTAATTTTAAAAAGAATTTAAAATAAATAAATAAAATTACAAAAAAAAATAATACTAAAATATATTAATTTTAAAAAGTGTGTCATCATGCGTGCGTTGAATTATCCTGCCAGCAATAATAACTGTCCATATCAAATTTAAGAATACCTAAAAAAGGTTATTACTTCTACTGTAATTAGAAAATTGTTTTATAGCACAATTTTTTTTAATAAATAATAATAAAAACACTTTTTTTCAAGCACTGTTTATTGATTAACTCGGCACGTTACAGGAACTATGGTCCCTCTTATGGGATACATTCATAATACAATGTAAAAAAAGGTTTTTAGTTCTGTTTTCAAACTGTTTTTAACAGAGCTTCGTAAAAAAAAATATTGGAAATTACGTAATAATAATAATAATTTGATGATTTGCATAGCACCGTTTTTGCGAAAAATCGTCTGAAGGGTGCTGTACAAACACTGCTTGCTAGGATTTATCTTATTATGTACAAACATATACATAAACATACTTACCTGGTAAGTCACTACAGATTAACGCGTTATATTTTAAGCTTTAGCTAGAGAAGGTATGGTTTTGTACGTACGGGACATAATATTAGAAAACACTGCACAATGATTGATATTACAGTTACTATTTAAATCTTATTTGTGAATGATAATACGAGTATATTTATTAGAAAGTTGATCGCTAAAGTAGAGTTTGTATTTATTTTAAATGTTAACGTTTTTTTTTTCGAATTTAGGACTAGAATTAAGAATTTTTTAAATTTACAAATTGAAGCCAATAAAAATCTACTCGAAATTTTGCTGAAATTTTCGAATATGATTATTAATATTTTTAAATACTTGTAGTTATTTACAATATCGCGGACTATGGAAAGTTCCAATTTTTTCTGTTAATTACTTTAGGTAGGTACTGTATAAATAATGGACAATTTGAATTACGCCCATTTCGTGAAAAATCACCCCAAGGACGCTGTAATCGGACTGGTTAACCCTAGTAAAACTCACCCTGAATGATGATTATTTCTCTGACGATATCCAACTTCGATATCTAGAGAAGATACAGGAAAAACATTTATTTTATTTGCCTTCTTATCGAAACGTTTCTCATTGGATCTCCCGGGGAAATACATGTCAGTATGTTATTATGATAACTGTTTGTATTGGGGTAATGAGTACATATAAGGAAACCAATTTGAAATTTCATTCTACTGTTTATCAGACCGGACCGGTTTCGTGCAATCATGTTCATCTTCAGACTGACAAACGAAATTCGATTTGAACAAAATAATATCTAAGTGAACAGGAGCTACAGAAACCGAAGAAAAAATATAGAGGCCGTGGAGAATGAGTACAAAAACTTGTCGATGGGTATGATCCAGGTAATTTCCTTAATTTTATTAGACAAAATTGCTCGTAATATCTCTTATTGCAGTTTTTTTTTATTGGTTCGTGCACTTATTTTCATTTATTCTCATGTACTATCAAATATTCTCATATATTTGTATATTCTCATATATTTGTATATTCTCATATATTTATATTCCATAATACATGAGAATATTATATCATTCGACTATTATTTGCAATATATAACTTCATCGTACTGCAGAACTGTTGTGATTATTAAATTATTAAATTATTTAGCTATTATTAGTACTAAATTATTTCAGTAAAAAAACAGGCTTCCAAATAATAGCAAATAAATACCCCGCGGTGAATCTTCCGCGGTGTTTTTCCTGATAACCCGGGGAAGAGAGGGCTGATGAGAAGATTTGAGACAGATGGAAAGGCCAGGAAACTGTAGAAGAATGGTTAGAATAAGAAACTAGTGAAGAGCACTTGTGGTAAAGGTCAAATAGGATACAAAAAAAAGAAATATTCTTTTAACTAGCAGTCGTATTACTGAATCATTACGAAAATTAATACAACGAATAAAATTAGGAGAACCGTAATAACAGTAAACTAAATCTCGCAAAATATCTGCAAATTGGAATCGGCTACGTTAAACCGGAAACAATGACGCCAATATTACCAGGCGGCGGAAGTGAGACACAACACACCCATCCTCCCAACTCCCACCCTCCACCAGCCTACTGCCTCCCCAACCTACCTCCCCCCACTTTAATGGTGTAGGGGGTGGGGGCGGAAGTGACGCCATCTTGGAAACAGCCTCCCAACGTAGGCAGAACATGTATTAGGAATGGAAAAGCGGGAAATATTTCTTGAAATTTTTTCAATTTATGTTTTAATCGAATGTGGATTGTAAAACAATAATTTAGTACTTAAGCTCTATTCTGAAGATCCGACCGCGTCCGAACCCTCCTCTCCCACTTCCTTCGCAACGTTCCCCTAATTAATGATTCCATAGTCCAAATGGCTCCGATCATCGCATTAAAATATACAACTTTCACGACCGTTCAGAATTGATCAATTCGGAGATTAAACCAAAAATATCTTATTAACTTCTTAGTTTGATTAAGTTATTTCGTCTCACCATCACAAAATTTAATACGGCCCGATGGTATACGTAAATTCAATTAACGTTTCTATATTTAAAAAATTTGATGATCCGGGAGGACCTAAACACTGCCAAAAACCAACCACTGCTACTCTTCATTGAAAAGTCGCAACTGAGATCTATTCAGACAGCCAGGAGGTCAAAGTCCGTTGAAATTTCTGAGAGCTATTCCAGGGGGAATACTTCCAGCGGGCCACCCCTGCTGACACAGGTGGGAGAAACAACTCCAAAGGTTGTGCAAGGAGAGGCTGGACTTACTACTGACGGATGCCGTTGAGGTAGCACGGGACAGAAAAGATCCTTGTCAATGCAATGGGTTTATTCATTGTTTATATGCAATAATATGTATTTTGAAGGGTCGTATAAATGTTTTTTTTTTTTTAAGTAATGAATGATGATGTTTATAAGGTAATAGATATGTCCCTTTTCCAGCTATGAGATGGTATTTTATTCTGTTCAATTTACAGTTAAACTAAGCATTGCTAATACTAGTCGTGGCGAACTGAGTGGCAAATCTCGGACGTGAAAAACAAGCACTAGGATCTACACCCTGCTTTTAAATTTGGGGGAAATTATTTCTCTCGGGGCCTTCTGTCTGGAGTTATTGTAAAAAAAATAAAAAAGTGAGTTATGTAAATGGTTTATATTCTGTGACCTGGAAGAACCTATGTTAAGGTGTTTGAAATGAGTATTGCATTATATTAGTTACTTCATTATGTTACAAATAAAAGGTATTAGTGCGAACCTAGCATTAGATTTCCATTGAATCGCGAAACGATGCGTACCCCGCCAGCGCTGGGCGATTACGTTATTTCCCGGAAACCTAATAAAACAATTTGTAATGAAAATGTGGAGAAGAGCGTGATGATATTACGTAATGTAACGACAAACAGTTCTGCCGCTGGGATTATAGAAATATTGCAAGCAAACAGAGCGGGCACGCGTAATAGCTTACAAACACAACATTGTATATACGCTAACAAGGAAACTTCATGTTTAACTTGGATCATTCTATTCAACTTGTATTGCTGCGAAGAAAGTCTTGTTCTGGAGATACTTTGAGACACGTCTTTAATGTTTAACTAAAAATTGAAGAATACGAGTATGTATATAATAAGTAATAATATGAAACCTGTATATATATCATGGAAATGAATGTAAAAGATGTTTTTGTATCCTAAAAGTGAATGTGAAAGCTGTATACTCGTATATCATGGAAATGAATGTAAATGCCGTTTTTTTATTCTAAAAGTAAATGTGAAAGCTGTATATATATCATGGAAATGTATGTAAAAGCTGTTTATGTATCCTAAAAGTGAATGTGAAAGCTGTACATATATCATGGAAATGAATATAAAAGCTGTTTATATATCCTAAAAGTGAATCGGATAGCTTTACTCGTATATATATCATGGAAATGAATATAAAAGCTGTTTTTTATAATTATTTTTATAAACAATAATTATTAGCCTGAAACACTCATCCAAATTGAAAAAAACTTTCCGGGAAAAGATAAATGTCGCCGACAGGACTCGAACCTGCACCCTTCTGATTGCCGATCAGATGCTCTACCGTTGAGCTACGTCAGCTTATTGCAAACCCGCCAAGTTAATCAATATATAATAGTGTTTCATTCAATAATTACTGTTTTTTTTATTATATTTCACCTGTAAATTTTCTCGGGAGGTTTTTTTCAATTTGGATGAGTGTTTCAGGCTAATAATTATTGTTTATAAAAATAATGGTTACCCTTTGCGCTATGCACAAAAATCTTGTCTTAAAAACTTTAGTTTATCAATTAATAAATAAATAATTCACTCCCACGTCAAACAACGAAGTTCTACAAACTACGCCACTTTCTGAGGTCATCGAGGACGATCTTATTCTATGGGCAGTTCGTTTTCCTTCAATTTCTCAATGAAAGTTTTTTTTTTCCTTTCCTCAAAACATCACCTTTATGGGTAAAGTATTATATCTAACTTTGAATATGAACCAGAAATTCTTTGTTAATTTCCCTTTGACGAGCATGTTCAAAAAAATACTTTATACATTTTTGATAATTTTATTGGTTGGGCATATTGTATTACAAAAATAATATTTATGACACTGTCGGTGATTTGAAATATTATTCCGGAGAGGACAATAATTATGAACGCACGTTAAATACTCGTATATAGAGAAACAACATCTCTGTAATGAACGGCATACAAATCCACAAAAATAATAATACGGCGAACAAATTAAATTAATGTGTTATTGACACCATTTCACACATTTTCTAACAAGTTGGAAAAGTCTGTTGAATATTCGTGTATTTCTACTTCAGAAAACAGATTTTCCGCTTTATTGGTAAAATTTAACAATACCGCAAAAAAACTGTGCCAAATCCACAAAATGATGTACCAACCCTTAGCTGCAAAACGTTAAGGGTAGTAGATATGTAGTAGCAAGCTAAGGGTATATAAACCATTTCCCATTATTTCAGATGAGGCGGGAATTAGTTGCTTAAACCTCCCACTTAGAAACTTTTGGCTCGGCATTACCCTCCAGAGAGAAGATGGGAGAGAATGGGGGAGGAACTGGGAGAAAATGGGAAGGAAGTGGGGGAAATGGAGAGGATAGAGGGTGACAGGAGCGCAGAAGAGGATAGAGGTAATAAGGAGAAAATCAGGTATGCTATATAAGTGCACGTTTTGGTACATGTGGAATGAAGTGTATATTATGTAGATGGGTCTCGTAAAACCGGTGTTACAGGGCTAGACTATCAAAAGAAATAATATATGACACCATCATTTTTTTTTATTTGATGGCTTGAAAAAAATCGAAACGAAAGATCCATGGTTTCATAATGTGTAATAACTGTTTTGTTCTTAAGAATTTTTTAAATCGTACTAGCTGAAGTACCCCGCATAGCCCGGGGTTAGGAATGGTTTGGAGTAACTTTTCGATATTGTAATGTGTTACCCCTACCCCTACCCCTACCCTATGCAAATTTCATCAAGAAGTACCAACACTCTGCTTTGAGGGACGGGAAAGAGGAAAGGGGGTGGTTTTTCAAATCTCATGCAGACAGTGACCCTTCTCTTGTTTCGAAAGTCAAGTGTCCAAAAATTTCATCAAGCTCGCAATAAAACTATAGATTTGTATAGGAAACAAACAAACAAACAAACGCCGGCCTCCCGGGACATTCTTCATTATATAATCAATATTTATTTTATACCTTAACCACAAACCGGAATTGAACATTCTGTCAACTCAATTCTCTCTATTTCTAACCGTCTAGTTATTTTAATAGATTATTTTTTTTTATAAAACATTCATTATTGATTTCTGAATCAACAGCTCACCATCGGACCATTTGACATCAAATGAAGTAAAATGTGGAGACGTAATTCAAAGAAAATTCTGCTTTATCTATTACACTAATAAGAATATGAATATGATCATTAAAAGAAAAAATGTGCTTCATTCGCAATGCAATGAGAAATAGAATTTTCCTTTTCCAATAAGTATGAAAAATTGAACAATAAATATAAATAAATGAAGCACCTATCTTAATTTCAATGAAAAATAAATAAATAATTAACATTAACGTAAAATTTAATAGTAATACCCCTCATTTTTAAGCCTTTGTTTTTTCTTGATTTTATTCGTATTAATAATAAAAATAATTTCTTTTCTTAATTTCGAACACAATTTTTTTTATTTAATATTTTATAGCAATTTTTATTTTTTTCAATTATTCATATATTTTTATTCAAATACTTTCATAACTTATTTTTCATTTTTGTTTATGTTTTTAATTTGTTCTATTATTCTAATTTGTTATTTGTCTATACTTGCCATTATTTTGAGTATATTGTTTATCCTGATGAGGAGAGCTTTGCTTCTAAAACATATAGATATTTATGTATTAAAAACAGTGGTGTAAACTAAGTAATTCTTGTAATTTCTTCAAAAGATTGGTATTCACTTTGTGGCATCATTATAAATAAATGATTTAAAAATTACTTTGTTTTATTCTTATATTATTTTGTTCTATGTTTATCATTTGTCTATAGTTGACATTATTGTTTTTAAGTATTCAATGTATTCCTGATGAGGAAAGCATCGATTTCGAAACACATTGACATGCATATATTAATAGACTGGTGAATACGAAGTAATTTTTAATTTATTTATTTAAAGTAATTGTTATTAATTTTTTTTAATTATTAATTATTTTTTACATTTTTCCCCGTATGGAACGATAATAAAACAGGTACTTCACTCTAAAGAAGTTTAAAGAAAGCCTTAATTTGCCCCTGCTAATAAAAATGGGAATTTGGGCAATAAAAGTGTAGGCAATTCATCCAGGGGAAGTGGGTGTTAGAAGGAGGTGGGGTAAAACGAGTAAATGGAGTAAGTAGTACGATGGGGAGAGGGGGATTAATAAGATCGTGAGGGAGGCACTGGCACGCTAAGATAGGGAAGAGGGAATTATAAGAAGATTGGATAAAAAGAGGAAGCAGGGAAAACAGTGGTTTTTTTCGTGGAAAAAAATTGTCGGAACTCGCATTTTGTAAAACCCTATCAGTTCTCAGACAGTAAAATGATTTTCTAACGACATATTGATGAAAGATTTAATAGAGAAGGTCGCCGCTCATCGTGATTATGTTTTTAAAACTGTTTATTATTTTTTTTTAAATAAGCGAGATACGGATCATAAAGTCCTGTTAAGCCAATCGACGTGGCTTATCAATAGTTGCCTGTATAGTGTATTTACTCATTATAGTATGTTATTTATAAATTACAGCTGAAATAAACAGCGTTGCCCGAGGTTATATACGGTTTGGAATAAAATGTTGATGTATTAATCCTACCCAGTAATTTTCCTCTTATTTTGAATGTCAAGTTCATACTCTTATTAGTATAATAGACAAAGTAAAATTTTCTTTGAATTATGTCTCCACATTTTACTTCATTTGATGCCGAATAGTCAGATGGTGAGCTATTGATTCAGAAATTCCAGAGTGGTAGATACTTTCAGTATCTACTTACAAGTATAATAGAAAGAAGAGTTTTAGTAAAGTGTACTTACCTTTCTAGATAAGTTGAAAGAGGTTTACAGTCATTAAAAAAATATTACGTTGATGGCTTTCTGAGGAGGTAAGATTCTAATGAAACAGTTGCCGGAACGCCGTTCCGGCTTATTTATTTATTAAAAAAAAAAACATAATACGTATTTATTGTACATATTTTTATGGGTGGATTTATTGCCTACTGGCAATTTCTACCAACAAACAATTTGTGGAAAATTAACATCGTATTATTATTGCAGCGCTCTCGGCAAAGTGTGACTTTTCGCACGTAGGCAATGTGTGAAAAACAGTTAAACAAATTTGTATAAAAATACATAAGTATTTTTTAATTAATGTCTCGGGTAGGAAAGGGATAAAGGAGGGAAGGGGGGGGAAGGATTTAAAGAGGTTGGGAATTAACCGTTATTCTGTTGTAAAGACGAAAAGAAACTATGCACTTCAGCCTTGAAAATGGACTTTAGAGAGAGCATGCCGTGTGTCAGAAAGCAGTTCGTTCTAGATGCGTGATGCACGTACTGAAAATAAATAGATGGATGCTGTAGCCTGGAGAACTTGAATCGCAAGGGTTTTCTCATCACTTGAGCGAAAAGAGAGGCCATGACTTTATGACTGGTCTAAGTTTTGTATGAGTTGTTCCGAGCTGCTGCGGATTCTACCTACTTATGAAAGATTAGAAGAAGAAGAGTTTCAACAAACTATAAATTAGGTACTTACACATATATATATACTTACTATACCAACGAGGAATACAAGACAAACTGTAACAATTTTCTGCAACACTTACACAACCAACTATTAGTCTCATTCGTTAACCAATAGAATGCATGATCTGCGCAACAGGTTTGGAGATGTTGTTAATGTATTTGCTGACTACATTTATACAGTAACGCATCATCTATACCAGCACTTTTATAAATACTTGGATAGCTTGGATAATGTAGAGTTAATGATTTGTGTTATAATATTGTTTTAGTTTTCTATTTTATGTCACTGTTAAATGTTTGAAAAAGATTGTTCATATGTAGTTATTACATTTTTTTAAAATCTCTATGTACTTGTAATTTTTGATAAGTCTTTATATTATAATCTAAAATCCATGTAAAAGCCCAGATGGACATATAATCAAATAAATAAATATCTAGGTAACTTGAAATAAGTTGACAGTCATTAAAAAAAATATAACGTTGATGGCTTTCTGAGGACGTGAGATTTGAGTAAAACGGGAGCCGGAACGCCGCTCCAGCTCATTCAATTGCAAAAGAAGCACTGCGGGTAAGTAATACAATGAAGCGAAGAGGAGGTATTAAGATCAGAAGTGGGAGGCAAAATACGAAGAAGGGAGGATTATAAGAGCAAGTGGGTGGAGAGGTGGATTGGGGGAAATGGCGGGTAATCGGTACAAGGGTAGGTTGGATAAAGGGAGTGGGGCTGGGGTTGGGCACCGATTAACAGGCCAAAGTGGTGGGTACGTGGTATATTGCTTTATTCCCAGCGGAGCCGCTGTAAAAACATCGCGGCATTACAGAGTTTTTTTTATACAAAATGCTTTAGATTAAGGGTGGAAGAACAGTGTGGGCCTTTAGTTAAACTATTTTTTTTTGGTTAATTAAGCAAAAAACGTAGTTTAATATTTTCTCAATATATTTGTATTTCAATTGAAACATATATGATTGACAAATATGAGATTATTTTGAAAATTATTAATTTACTAGCTAAAGCACCCGGCGTTGCCTGGGAATGTGAATCTTTTGGAGTTATGTTTTGAGGTTGTGATGTGTTACCCTACCGCAACCCCTACCCTTATACAGTAAATATAATCTTTTTAGAGTGTCAATTTTGAAAAAGTTTCTCAAGTAGTACCAAGATTCTGCTTTAAGGGATGGGAAAGAGGAATGGGGATGGTTTATAAATTTCATGTAGACAGTGAATTTCCTCATATTTCAAGGTAAAGTGTGCAAAGTTTCAACAAGCTCAAACAAAAAACAAACAACGTTTCAAAAATAACAAACAACGCAACACTCTTCTTAATATATTAATGTTACAGAATGTTGCATCATAATGCAGTCAAATTTTTATAAAAACATCAAAATGCGAGAAGTCATCCCAGAGAACGTGGACACAACTGTTTTCGGGGGGGAGATATGGGGATTCCGCCGCCCCGGAAACCTTCATGAGATAATCAACACCTCTACCTTAGGTCACACTAAGTGATTTTCTGCGTTTGGGGAGCTTAGCAGGGGTACCCGGGTTCACGAAGTGAGGTTTTTTTAGATCTTGGTGACGTATGAGTCTGTCCACTAACAGCGTTGCGGATCGGATAGAGAGAGTCCGGTAGAGGGAGATCCCTCGACCTCTTCAGCCGGACTCTCTCGACTCATCTCTATACATAAAAATGAATGTTTGTCTCTCTATCTGTCCTCAATTTTCTCAAAATTACTTCGCGACCGGTTGCACAGTTTGTTTTTATTAGTGCCGGGAAGGTTTAGAGAGTAGTTTGAATGAAATCCAATATAAAAACTGTTGCTATAACGTTTTAAAAATAGTATGAAAAACATTAAACCCGCCGTGTTATTTTGAGAATAGATACTCGTATAACACTCTGGTTAGCCACAGATTACATGTTCAAAATAAGATGGTATATATGGGTAAAATATTTTCAAAATAGAAAACATAAGTAGGTACCTACTTAAAAACTTTACTATTTAGATATATTTTGAAAAAATAAAAAATTTCAAATGAATGTTTCTTTGTTTAGAGATAGTGATAGTCGTCACCCTCGCTGTCAAATCAATAATGGTACCCAAACGACAAGCAAAAATTCGCAACTTCATAACTTTACTCCAACAAAAAAATCCCGAGCAAGGCCGGGTACACATCAGTTAGTAAATAAATAAAAGTATTTTAACTTCGTCGGGATATGAACTTGACATTCCGTACAAGATTCAAAGTTTTTACTCTATGTTACAACGTTCATTGCGGTCATTATTATTTGGTTGCAATTATTGGGTTCTCGTGTATGCGATCTACTTCAAATAAAAGAATATTGTCAGAATGAATTCGTTTTTATTTATTTTTTTATAACACCTAAACACTTTTGTTTCTACTTTCGAAGAATAATAATATTAATAATGTGTTTATTTCAGCTGAAAAAGCGGTGAGTGCAATACTCTGTCTGCCACATAAAAGTAAACATCTGAATAAATTACATGATGTGGAAATAGAATATAAAAAAGAAAATAAAAAAATAATAAAAAGGTGAACATATTTAGCACTTATGCTAAGGTGCGTTAAGGGAAATTCTCCATCTATGATTTAGGGGCGCGCCCTGCCACTGAGCGACGGCCCGGACAAGAGTGTTTTCCGATCTCCGGTAGCGCTGACTAGTCCCGGCTACTCTGTGGCCCATCAAAACAGCGAATCCACGCACTCTTCTCTCTGTGAACATCTGCGAGGCGCTGCATCGCCAAGGGAGGCCGAACAGCGCCCTATAAGCGTGGTTACATTGTACTCGGAGTTTGTTCATGACGCCTTGTGTATACCTTGTCCATAGTTCGCTAGTGTAAAAGCTCATAATAGTGTATTGATTAACTTGGAATATAATTGTTATAATTGTTTCCTCTGCGAGTATCACTATAGATCTAAAGTTGGGTCACATTCATTTCCAATTGGTTCAAATGCGCTAAAATTATGATAGCTTAGGATTGTTTTTAAATAATATGTGTATGCATTTGTTAGACAGGTACACCAGAATATATATTTTTTTGTAAAATCATTGGAATAACTTATTGAAGCTTATAAACCTGATTGTGATATTTAATCATTGAAAACAGTTTTGACAAATCTCAAATGAAATACGAAACAGAAAAAGAGACAGGAAATAAAAAGGTAACGGTGGCATATGAGAATCAAATACAAGACTTCTGTCATTACCTCACTAACACTCTAATTAGTGAGCTAATGAGACCTTATCACTTTTCGTCATTTTATGTTATTATTATTTATTTATTTTTAAGAAACAAACAGCTTTTAATACAAAATATATAAACAAAGGAAGTTTAACAAAAGTTAGGCCACCAAATTTTCTTGTGTTAACAGTGGTTAAATACAGATGTTTTAGTATATTATAATAAAACAATTTTTTATTTATGAAGCTAACAAGAATAAGAAAAAAACAAATAAGAAGGAAGGGGGGAGAGGAAGAGAAAGATAGGATCGGGACAAGAGATGCTCTTGATACATTTTATTCTCATGCATCAATTTGTGGTCGTACGTATTACTTCGGTTCGATATTTTGAAGGGTGTTGTGAAGAATGTCGATATTGTGAAATTGTGCGTTATATTGCGCACAAATACGGGGAAATGGAGAATTTATCCTAAGATTGGTCCTACATTCGGGCAAATAAAATAAATTAATTTGTCCCGTTGGTCTTGGTGGTATGTGAATGTTTATAAGGTTAATGAGCTCTGGCGAGTCCACGTCATTATTCATCATTTCAAATAACAAGATTTGATCAAATATTAAGCGTCACGTTTGAAGCGACTTTTGAGGATTCGGTTTTTTTCATCGATATCGTACCTCAATTTATGAAAAGCAAATACTTCCTGAATACGAACAATCTGACAATATTTAAATATTTACTACTAATGTCACAGTAAGCGAAAGATGTTGCTTCTGTCCTGATGGAGGAATAAGCCAGCTCATAACGGCTGGGTGAGACCCAGACGCGACGCCAACTCAGCCACTGACAAGTCATATTCAATTAATTACGAACTATCTAGATTGCAAAAAAATATATGGTAGAATTTTGTAATCATACGAAAATAAAGCAGCCAAGTATTTCATTTTCTTTCTAAACCACCAAAGCGGCGAGGCTTATAACTGTTAGCACAAACCTTAATTTATGAGCCTAAATGCAGTAAAGTCATTATGTAGGTTACCTAATATTTATTTTATGATTTTTCAATTCTATAATTTATTTAGAATATGTTTCACATAAAATCTGTTAAAATGTAGTAAATTAAAAAATAAGTAAAAATAAATCGGGCCGCTAGAGGCGCTAGTGTGGCATTTTGCCATCAAACGTCAGACGTATTATACATTGTTTATCGTATTTGATAACACTTGTTCATTCGCAATACCCGTTGAAGAATAATTCATTATAATAAGCGTCGGTCCGCCCGACCGGCCGGCCGCCATTTCTCCGCTAAACGGCGCGCTGTGATTGGTCGGCGGGGCGTAATCGACGCTGCCCCTCTACTCCCCCCCTTCCTCTTAATACAGCTCAATAAACCTGCAGCTGACTTGGAGAGAAAAGGTGCTCTGGTGAAAATTTGTCCTAAAAATATTTATTCATATTTAACAAAAAAATACAAAATTATAACGTAGATATTAGATAAATGATTTATTAATAATGGCACCACAAAGAAAATGCCAATCCTTTCAAGAAGATATCAGATATTTTATTTAAATTTTTAATCCAGCAGGACTGGTTGGATAGTGCAAATCCAGTCTACCATATTACATGAGATGTACAAATATAAATAGAAAAATGAATATAATAATAAGTTAAACAACAATTTTAAAAAATATAAGAAAAAAATGAAAAAAAAATTACAAAATGATAATTACATAAAAATAAAAGAAAGAAAATGAAAAACATCGTAGTTGATAATAACGTAGAATAAATTAAATTATTTTAATTTAAGGGATCGTCTTTCTGGGTGGAGGCCGCATCATCTGCATTCATCGCTCGTTGAGTGGAGAGCTGAGCTACTTGGATGCAGCCACGACGATGGCGTTGGTTGACTTCCGTGTCCTGCCCCAGAAGCTGGCTAGTCGGTGGCGAAGTAAGGCGGGAAATTACTGGACCCTCCCTCGAGTTAACGTCGTAGAGGCACTACAGAACCTTTTAAGTTGCATAAGTCGCCACTGTGCATTATTTTTTTTTTTAACGTATGTAATTACTCCTCCAATAACCACAAGCTACTGGAGCTTAGGTTATGGAGAGTAGGTGATTCGTAAACAATATTAAAAACTTATTAAATAACTACAAACGTAAATCGACAAAACACTTTTAAAATAATAATAAAAAATAACCAAATAGAACTTCATATTTCAAAGTTTCGGTTACATTAATTTTGTTTTTGGATAATAATATATTGTACAATTTTATACTTAAATAATAGTGGTACTGTGCTGCGGTCGTTCTTAGCATTGGCATGGCTATTAAACCATTTGTTTTGAATCTATTAATTATACTATCAGTGGGGTAAATTTTATTGATGAAAAATAATTTGTTAATTTGACATGAGTTTCTTTTATATAATTCTGTAATAGATGGTACATTAAATTTCCGAAATATCTCTACAGTAGGGAAGTCCTAAGGTTTTTTAATTATGATTTTAATAATTATTTGTGGAATTCTAACTATTAACTGTAGTGAGGGTTTATAGGCCCAATAATACCATACTGCAATAGGGGTCGAATTAATGCATAATAGACCATGTTAACTGTTTCCTTGTTTAATATGTTGCTTTGTGTTATATAAGACATACATAAGTTTTCTTATTCGTTGTACAGAGAGGTTGATATGGTCGTTCCATTTAACATGTTTATCTAGTAGGATCCCGAGATATTAATTATTAGATTTATGATTTCGATTAGCACAGTCCGTATTACATATATGAAGTTGTTAGATTTTGTCAGTTTCATAATATATCTAATAAACTACTTTACGTTCATAAATACAAAAAACAAGAAATAACAACAATCACACATATTAGAAACGCTAGATCTCAGAGTCAAAAACACATACAAGGAACCACAAACACAACATTTGGACAAAAAAAAACTTCTTATACTATGGTACTAAACTCTACAACAAAATCCCACTATCTTTAAAAATCACAACAACCATAATAAATTTGAAATCAAATAAAACACTGGATACGTTACATAGGTAGATCTGAAATAGAAAATATATTAACACCAAATACAGACTAACACCGAAACCACTCAACTGCACTTAAAACACCTCACCCAACAATTATTTTTATTTTTTTCATCGATTTAATATAATTTTATTTAATATTTTGTAAATTAAATCCTCAGCACTAGAAATCTCAGAAAGGATATCAATATTTATAATTTTTTTGTTATTATTATTATTATTAATTATTAGTCTGCATGAGAAAACAGCATGTGGTGTACTAATTTCCAAACGCAATTTTTTTTAAAATGTTTTATTTTATATCCCTACCGTCTCTTTTATCGTTCATTTCAGCTGATAAACAGGGGCATTTTTGATGCCTACTAAAGACCCAGCAATAATAACCCAGAAACTGAACATTGTTTAAAAAATAGATATGTAAATACGAAAGATAGAGGAGTGCGCTAATATAAAAAAACGCTTAGGTAGTAAGCTATCATTTAAAAAACTACATATTTATCCATAACATTGCCGTATCAGATGGATCCTTGTTATTCCAAGGGGTCGAATTCTCTTCTAGATTTGTTAATATTATCTACAATGATTAAAAATATATTACAATGCGGTTTACAACATTCAATAAGTTATTTAAAAAATGTAATTATTCCAATTGCTCTATAAAGCGTTATTTATGTGATTTCTTAGCAAAAAAGGAACAAAGTTTTATCTCCAATTTTTTTTAATACTATACTTATCACACCATAAAAAAGCACTACAGTGGAATCTATTTTTCCGTTGTTAGGTACGAACCTTTATTCATTATTCTCAATTTCCATAGTATTATGTAGACATTCTTTTCACAGCCGACTGCCTACACTCAAAGTATCAGTAAGTGCCTACTTTACTCTACCACCCTCTCCTCCCCCCTCCCGTGCGTCCCCCACTCCCTCTCCCACCCACCGCCCAATAAACGTACTATGGGGGAGGGGTACTGTTCTACCTACCACGCAACCACCGAACACCGAGGTGGGGAATGGAAGAGAATGGAGAGAAAGAGATGACTGTCGAGAGGAGGCGGCCTCTTTAAATTGTACAATAATAATTAAGTCGGAGGTGTGGGGGAAATGGAACGTTTTAATTAGGTAGGTACTATCTACATGGCGAAAATTGGGGGAATCTACGTATCTAGGTTGTGATTGGTGGTTTTTTTTATAATTATAACCGTTATTATTCTTTGTTTTAATTAGGTGGGCCCCTTACCGCGTGGCGAAAATTGGGCGAATCTACGTATTTTTAGCTTGGCAATAAATGTAGACATTTAATAAAGTGTTACACTTTTTTTCATGTCTATCCCAATATCAACCTGCTAACAATGTCTTTGAAATTTTGTTCCTGCAATTCAAATTTGACACTTTCTTTTAAAGAAACAATGCAAAAATCATAATACATTTTTTAAATTTATCATTTTGGTCTGTGAAATTTACTTTTTAAATTATCTCACAACTAACACGTGATTATTTCGTAACGTACATTTCATAAATTCGATTAAATCGCTTTTCCGTTCAGGTAATTAATTATCTACCTCGGAAGGCGTTTTAATTTTTTTTAAATGGTGAAGTTTTACAATCGTATAGCATTTGTAATAAGCATTTTATTTATTAAAAAAAAAACATTTATTGAACTTAATTACAATAAGCAACAAGTAATTCAGTTGAGGAAGACACCAATTAATACACTTAAATTAAGATTTCACAAAAATTTATATTCACGTAAAAATCACAAGAACTACATGACGCCATGTTTGCCAATATGCACTGCCAACTCTACGGTGTCATATAATCATTTTTCCCATTTTTAAATAACCCAAACTAATACCATTAGTTGAACCCAAGAACCTATTTTACCGGTTATTGGGTTCAACTAAGAAGTTATAAGCTATTTCATAGATTCATGGTTGGTTTTTTACAGAAAAAAAATGATTTGGTTTCTCCTCCAACTGAAATAGTTTATTTTATTTTTTAGGTTGGCAGTACCTATCGGCAAATGTCACATAAAATAACTTTTAACATGGCATGTTGTGATTCTTAATTTTTACGCGTATAAATTCTTGCGATATTGTCATTTTAAATGCACTATTTGGTGTCTCCCCTAACTGAAATAGCTGTTTCGTATCATAATTGTGTTCAATCAAAATGCTTTCTAAAAAACAAACGATATACGATTGTAAAAGAATACTAAAAGTTTAAACATAAAATTGTCTTAGAATATGATGTAGAATCATTTCCTTTCTGATCGTAGGACTAATTTCTGAAAGAATCTCTTTTTTTAAATTACATCCATTTTCTAACATTTTAAAAGATCGCATCGCTTTGATTTTCTATCTACTTTTAAATTTTACACTGTATGAGTGAGTATGTGATGTTTGGTGGATATTTTTAAAGTGTTAATTATTTAATTTTATTGTTTTGAAGATTTTTCTTGATTGGATCGAAATATTGTTGTTCATATTATGAACGATGGATGAATTAGTTGTCGAATTTGTAATGTGTTGAATCTGATAAAGAAACTATTTAAGTGTAATTGTGAAATTGAAATCAAGATGGGACGTAATCTATATGCGTGCGTCTATTTAAAAACAAATTGGGCCCGTTATTAAAATGGACCGTTAGAATGCGGTGTTCTAATCTAATAGATTTGTTATAAATGTTATCGGGTCACAGATAGCTAGTTTCCACTTTATAGAAGAACACTGAAGTGATTTATTTACTTTGTTGATATCTGGTGGATAAAGATTCATATTGCTGAACACTTCAGATCGCTTTACGAGTTGCAAATACTCTTGATTGACAATACTCTCAGCTCTTGATATTTGATGGCATTATTCTACGCTAACGCCCTTTGGTATCCGGAGTTGTGCGATTTGGTTTATTTCATTCATTTTAATCGATTTTATGTGAAATATATTCTTAATAAATTATAGAAATCGAAAATTCTAAAAACAAATATAAGGTGACGTACATATGAATTTACTCCTTTTTTGCGTGATGTATATTTTAAAAAGAGACTTTTAGGATTGTATTAACATATAAAGCCTCGCTGCTCGCGCACTGTCTAAATTGTTTAAAAAGAAAATAAAATATATATTACATTAGCAATACAGTATGTGAGCCTATAACCCGGCCGCTAGATGCGGTAGTGTTGCATGTTACCAGCATTTTGACAAAGCTACGCGGGTAATCAAGTACCATAGCCGTCAAAATATTGATACCACCGCCTCTAGCGGCCCGAGCTATAACGCCTCCGGACTGTATTACTACTGTAATAAATATTTTATTCTCTAACACTTTAACCCCAAGTTTATTTAAGCATTGTAGAAAACAATATTAATATAACCCAAATGAAAAATGAAAACGGAAAAAAACGACAGAAAATAAAAAGATTTCAGTCGCATCTGGGACTCGAACCCAGGACCTCTACCTATCCGGATCAACCGCTTTACCAACGTAGCTAATGAGAACAGTTCAATTTATGTCATCTTTATGGATATCATATCTCAAATTCAAGATTTGTCAATACTGTTTTCCTAGTTTATTTGTTTAAACATGCAATCCTAAAAATAGGTACCCACCTATTAAATATTTGAATTATTAAACCCTAATTACCACGGCAAATAGTTTTTTTAATACCGAAATAAGGAAATTAAATTTTCACTTATTTAATTAGAATGGTTAATAAAAACATGTTAATTATTTTGTTCACTTTATTTCAGACAGATTTTTTTTTAAATATACCCAGACTTTTTTCTTATTTATTTTGTTTTATTTATTTTATAACTAATTATAAATTATGTACTATCACATTAAATTAATTATTGTAACTTATATACTATTGGGTACTTTACATATAGCTGATGATAATTTAATAACTAATGGATTTTTTCTTGTTTAACTTAATGTGCTTTTTACAATCTATTTTAAATTTATTAATTGGTGCAATTTTGATTGAGTCCGGCAGAGCATTATAACATTTCATACCTTTATAAAATATACTATTTTTCGTATTGGCTTTGTTCTTTTTCGATAGCCTAATATCCTTACACGTTATTGTATTATATCTGCGAATGTCCAAGTTGTAAATAATTTTGTTGGATAAATATATTGTTAATAAGTTTCTGATTTTATGTATAAAAATCATTGCGTTCAATGTGAGCATTTGTTTCACTGTTAGCCAATTTAATTCCTCTAACATTTTTACTATTTTTGAATATCTGTTTCGCTTTAGTATTATTTGCATTGTTCTATTTTGGAGAATGTGTAATTAGTTCTATTCTCTATCGTTATTTATTGTAATCCGGAAGGCATTTATGTAAATTGCCCCCTCGTAGCTAATGAAGTCCTTGCCATATCGTTTATGTTATATATAAATGTATGTTTTCATCCTGTCGTGAAAAGTGTGTGTGTATTTGTAAAGTTTTAATAAATTCTCTCTGTGGATGTATTGGTTAATTATTTATTTTATACATTAAGAGATATAATATTATATTCATAGTGTTTTCTTAATTTTAGCAACTTCGTTCTCTCGTTTATTTTTTTGTGAATTAAATTATAGTTAAACAGATATTTTATAACCTCGTTTTGTATAACCTGTAATACATTTATGTATTTTTTATAATCGTTTTCCCAGATTTCAAATAAGTAGTTCAAATATGATTGGACTGGGCAATAATATAATCTTTTTTTATTATTTGATAAAAAATATGATAATCTGCAGAAGATGCCAGTTAAGGGGGCCATTTTATCTTTGATTCCTTCTAAATACGAAAATATATAAAAGCCCAGACAAATAAATAAGGAATTGAACGGTCTGGCACCATCATGGTCAACTGATTTCTGTATGAGTGACAATCTTACTCAAAGGCAACTCACACTCAGGTTGGCCAAGTCTGATGCGTTCAACAGACTGATTGAACCCTCTCGTATGAATGCTGATAAATTTGGGGACAGAGCTTTTTTCTAGGTCTGTTCTGGGTCCACATTCTCGGAATAAACTTCCGTTGGGTTTGAGGTCAGAAAGCAGTGTCGAAACCCTTATAAGGATATATTTAAAAAGGGCTACAAACTTCAACAAAATGTAAAGCGTCCTTGGGGTGATTTTAATCACTAAACGAAAAACAAAATACCTTTGAAATGTTGATGGATATAGTAAAAATAAATATTTAATTCCGATGAGATCAGAAAGAATACTACAATACTTTACATCGCCCCCCGCCCATCTCATATGCTTCTGATTTGAATCCCCATCACCCGCAATGGGCTGTCGGGGTGATTTATTGGTCGAACAGGAGAACTGTAATAATGGACTGGAACCCGTTGACGGGCGGGACAAATATCCCGGAAAATCTGGCAATTGGGAAAATCTGTACATTGGCGGCAGGTGGAACGAATAATCTGCATACCAAGTTGAAATAAATATCTGCTTATTAACATCGCCCAACGATAACAAAAAATAACTAATTTATTCTAGCGTAGTTAAGTGATTTATGCAAAGGAAAACAATTCATACGTCTTTTATAAATATGACTGAAAAAAAATGATATTCGTAAAATTCAAGCAAACACTACCCATCGCCTGTTAATTGATCCTTTAATTCGGGGGTCCTTAACCTATTCACAGCTATTCCCCCCTAAATTTATATATTGTGCTATACGAGTATACATATTTGCTTAATTACAATAGTCACAAAGGTGCAAAATACATCACAGTAGCTACATAGATAAAAGAGATAGCATTCATGAAATACAGCTACTAAATATTTCGTTTCCCTTATGAACAAATACAGGAATAACATAGTGTAAGTACCATTCTAAATAATTAACTACAGAGGCGAATATTGAAAACATACCTCACATTCACTGATACTTATTCTCTAGACACATATATTAATAATTGTTCAGGATGTATGCAATATTCGTATGTTTGTATTTGTGTTCCGAGCTTGTTGATCATATCTACTATGTCTGAAAAACTATTACCTTCTACGTAAAGTCTAGATACAAGTGAATTTTCGAATGACTCAGTCCTGAAATTATTGTTACAATTGAATAAAATTTTATAGATTTTTTCTAGTTGGAATATTACATTTAATTAAGCTGATTATATCAGGGCTGTCTATAAAACCATTAACAATTTATAAAACGCCAGAAACAAGTCTTCAACCTGAGAGTTTTAATAATTTTATTTCAATCAATGTTCGTAGGATAGCGACGACCTATGATGAATTTCATTTCTTAATTAGTTACCATTAGCTAACGCAAAAGATACAGACTTGGCCCCCAGTTCTCTGTTAATGGAGTTTCCTGCCTTCACTCTCCTTTCAATATCCCTATCAGTTTTTTTTTCATCTGTCGTAAACATACTTCCTAAATACACAAACTCATCGACTTGCTCCGTATTCGTCAATCACAACTATATTGCACACTGTTTTCGTACTCATATCGTAATGAAAAATCAATAATTCCTTCATTGTGAATTGCACATATTTTTTCTTAGTTTCTAACGCGAAGTCCTCAATAAACATTCAACCCTTCCAGTCACCACGCGCCACCACTCCCCATTTATCACAGCACAAAGCAATAACGTATGGAAGGCTCGAAGGGCCAGCGAGACGTATGGAGAAGGCAGAAAGCCCTCCCTCGCGGAAACGATCTGACGACCCTCTATTTTATGTTATTATTCGCAAAAGCGCCGGAGACTTGAGTCATTTTTTTCACAAAGAATAATGTCGCAAGCAATTCGACCACGCATCCCATATATTTATGTATTTACATACCAGGGGAATTTACGATCGCTGATAGAGGAAGGGCGGAAAAACAGGGAAAAAAATTCAGTTTTTTTTTAATCATTTAAAATAATATTAACTGATCTCCAGTAAAATACGAAACAGAAAAGACATTGAAAATAAAAAAAAGTAACGGTCGCATCTGAGACTCGAACCCAGGACCTCTCGGTCTATCTGGGATCAATTGAACTAATGCCGACTCATTGCTCTCTTATTGAACGATATCTTACTTTAATTTATGAACTGTTATTATCATCTTCATTTAATTCCTATTTATTTATTGACAGCAAGAATCTAGCCGAATTTATTTGCAATGTAGATAGTGTCTCGGATATACCTATCCGATTTTTATTTATATTGGACATCAATTGACTTTTTCTACAAGTCTTCTGTGTTTTTGCGTGATACCGCTAAACTGTGCGCCAAGCCAGGGGAGCAATTGCATACCCAATACAAGGAAATATTTTGAGATTTAATGGAAGAGAAAAATGAAGTCAAGGAAGGTTGCAAAGTACCTAAAAATGGCTCTAATTAGTAACCGAGTGGTCCAAAACATCAGATTACTACTCAGGGGTCACGGATTCAATCCTTTTCTGCTCTGTGGACCGGAGCCAGTGAAACTATGGCACCCCCAATTGGTATATGCTGTGAGACTGAAGGGAATGGGGAGGGAAATAAGATGATATAGAGAAAGGTGCTGGCTGTTCAGATCTGATCACTAAATACCGCTAAAGCCATTAAAGCGATGGTATTTCACCGGAGCGTTACAGAGCATATCCATTATTGCGGAAGCAACACTTCATACTGAAATTTTGTCGGGTTATTCGTAACCCGGAAATGTTTGGGATTTTACCGCAACATTCCAGGCACCGCCCCCAAACATGCATCACATAGACAAGAAGATCACCGCATGAGCGGTTCCACCGGAATCCGTAATGGCGATCGTTAATAATTTTTTTCTTATGCAATGTGGATTAACAAAAATCTATTGCATTTGGAGCTTGAACGTTTTAGCATATAAAAATCCCTTAAAAAATATGAAAAAGTTGATTTTGGAAAAAAAATTGGTTCGAAGTTTTCTGCATAACTATGTCCAATTGTCTATAATGTTTTTACACTTTTGTAAATATGGAATAGGTACCTACTTCATCAAACTATAGATATATTGATCCAATACGCTTTCCGACGTGAAACTGCTTCTAAATATTGAATTTAATATAACCACTAACGATTTTTAGTAGAAATCTTAATTACCTTAATAAGTAATTAGTACATTAAAGATACGATTCATGACGTAATGATCTACCAATAAGTTGGAATAAACTCATCCCGACGAGGTTGGCAAAAATTTGTTTATTTAGCAAAATAAGAATAATATTTAGCGTATCCCACTCGCACCGACCCTCCCCTTCTTATAGCATCCCATTTCCTTGACAGAGCGTTATGTTAGCGAAAGAAAATATAATATTGGTCCCGAATAGGGGAGGTTGGGGTGGTACGGGCCATATATCCTTTTGTGAAAACAGAATACGAAAACTTTATATTATTCTACATATTTCTTATTATTTGCCGGCGTCCCTTTCTGAAAATATATATATATTATACGTAATGTTCGTCGAAGTTTCGGGTAGATGCCGCCTTCTTGCAATATGATCATAAATTACCCGCGTCCATTCAAATTTGTAGAGGAATATGGCGCAGGGTAGTGTGGGATTTATAAAGAGGAAAGTTGCACAGTTTTTCGAGATTTTTGTAGGAAATAGTTAGGCACCTGCATGCATACTGATTTCTGAGAGGGAGTTGGGGGACGGTTGTAACACTGAGCAATCGGCATTAGTGATTTGGGTATTCAAAACCCTTTGAATTTTTAAATGTTCGATATCGAAACATTTGAATGGACAATCGAACGCTGGCACAGATTACGTGATTATCATTAACAGAAAAATAACGACGTTTTCGATGTTTTATACAAAACAACACTATATTTATTTTAACGCGTTAAATTCTTAAAATAATAATAACAATAAAATGACAAGTTATTGTAAATATTTTTTAAATATATTTAATTTCAGCAATTAACGAAAGGGTCACTGGTCAGCTATACATTCCGGAGTCCGAAGTGCAGCTGGTTTTAAGCAGTGCCTCTAGAAATGAGATAATTTTGAAATTATGTAAAATCTCTACACGTAAAAAAAAAAAATTTAAAGTTTATGAATGCGAAAATATAAAAATTACATAATCGTCCGCATTTCATTATTTATCATTTATGATGTCGTGTTGCTCCTGACTGTGCATTCAGCAACCATTAGCTGCAGAACTTCTTGAAGCACTGCAGGGATTTCGATGTTGGAAAAGATGGTGGTATTTCATTCCAAATTTTTGTTGGTTTTTAACTGCCCTCAGTACAGCCGTTCAATCATTTTAATTTTATCTCAATCATTTTATTGTTTCGGAAAACGTCAATAATAGGTATTTTCCTGATACCCGTCATAAAACGCGGAAGAAAATTTTTTTTAATACGTTTTTTTTTATACAAAGTTTATTTGAGTTTGAAGGGGTTTTTTTTGGATTATTGCTGATATTGGCAATATTGTTTATTCATCGACGTTTTGTGATTGCAATATATGTACCATCGTAATCGTTGCACCGACAGAGCAATATCGCAAGGATATGTTTTTTACATAATCGTATATAACGTATTTTTCTAGAATCCATAACTTTTAAAATCAAGATTAGAAAATACTAGAGTTGTGTAATGGCTACCGCTTTTCTCATCAAATACCTCGGAAGTTTTCCACAAATTTCCGGAACCGTTACTATATAATGTTTGAATTAATGGTTCATTCCATGATATTTTACAAAAAATTGCGCCATCTAGAATATCAAAGTATCATTAATTTTATTCGGTTTTTTTATATAATCTTTTTTTTTTTACTGTAAATCTTTTTTTCTTAAAACATAAATTTTTCTGTGGTTTTAAAATGCCTTTATTTTAATTTAATTTTCACTACATGTAGAGATATACAACAAAGTGTGATATTCAATTAATTCTGACCACCATAATACGGGCATGTGCCTAGTTTGGTAGTTGAAAATAAGGTAAATTCCGTGTCGAAACTTTGTAATATGAATAAATTCGATGACCAGATGACCCAAGCATCGTGAGTTCAATTGAACGTAGTTTTGTAAAAAGCGTCCAACCCATAAATTGATAAAAACAACTTTTTATATTTTTCCACACATAAACACGAGATTTCCATATACCAGAAACATCCAAGCTCCAAATCTGTTGTTTTTTCTCCAAATTTCAAATCTCAAATATCAAATCTCCAAATTTTTAAAACGCCTTTTTGTGAGGTATTTTTTTTTGTTGTTGGACGGTTTTTGCATAACTACGTCCAATTCATCGGCTGGTTTCGCCAACAAGACACAAGAAATACTTTCGGTTTACTGTGATGGTAGCAGATTTTCAAATATTTTCAGGTGCTTCATTTAAATGATTTTTTTTTTTTAATCACAAAATTTAAAACTGTGTATGTGCTTTACGCAGGGCAAATCTATGTATATAAAAGGAACTTTTACAATTAATAAGTAAATAATAACATATCCAGTTTGTTCTTTTTTAAAACATAAACAACCCCCCTCAATATCGATAGAATCATAATATGGAAAGTCCTCCAGGGGCGTAGTGCAGAAGTGTAAAGTGATCCTGCGGCGCGGTGTCTCCGGTCTAAGATATGATCATGTGTTCGTATTAAAGCAACTACTCCCCTGGCACTGCATGGGCGTACCACAGCTCGGAGCATCGGGGGCCTTAAATCGAAAAACAATAATGTTTATCGGGGGCGAGGGCGGCACGTGGAAGCAAAAAATATTTAAAAAAATCCTAGCTAATATTTGTTTTGTGTGATGACTGTGTGAAATTAAACCAGTAACTCTCAACGTGGGCGTTTTAAGTCGCTTGTGGGGCGACCAAGATTTTAAAATATTTTGGGGAGCCATTTTACATAATTTTTGGTGATATGCATACCTTGTTCACTTCCTTTTTTATTTATTTTAGAAACAAACATTACATTATAAATCTTGTCAACCAAGGTTATACCCTCCATTACCTTAGTGAGCGGGCTTAAATATAAAATTGCTATCAGCTAGTACTGTTAGCACATAAAACACAGTTCAAAATTCTTTGAAATAAAAATAAATAAAAGCCCTACAGTAGCAATAGGCAGCCCGCTCACTGGGTAGAGAAGATTATCTCCACATTTATGCACCTCTAACCACAGTTCACACAGGAAGAGGGAGAAATGTTCCCAGGCACTGTTAACAAAATTTTTAAGGATCTAAATAGAGTATATTGTGCTTTATTCCACTCTCATTTGGAAAATGGAATTTTGGGATAGGGCTCAGCTGTATCAAATTATATAAAACCATTAAACACAACTCAGAAATTTTCTAATAAATTTAAATAAGCGGCATCTGTGATCGCGAAAATGTATGATAAGATGGTTGAAAGTCTGAAACATGTATTTAAAAATAATTCTTATACTGTAAAATATAACATTGTCAACAATATGTAACCATATATCATATGACTTTATAATATGTGTAATATGACTTTATATAAGTAATATGTAATATAATTTATTTTTTAATCATTGAAGATAATATTAACAACTCCCAAATCGAAACACGAAACCGAAAAGAGACAGAAAATAAAAAGATAACGATAGCAGCTAGGATTCGAACTCAGGACCTCGTGGTCTATCCGGCAGCTGCGCTCTGTGCCAACTGAGCTATGGCTACTACAATCCAACCCGTCATTTTTATCGGTATCATACTTCCACTTCTAAGACCTGTCAATATCATTCTTAATGAATTCCCATATAATTTTTTTTAGCTGCTACCTTTTAATAACTACAAGATTCTCCCCGAATTTATTTCTAATAGTTAGATAGTGTCTTGGATACACCTATGCGATTTTTATTTATTGGGGTAGACGTAAATCAGTTGGCATAGAGTGCAGGTTCCGAATAGACCATGAAGTCCTGGGTTCGAATCCGAGCTGCTACCGTTATCTTTTTATTTTCTGTCTTTTCGATTTCGTGTTTCGATTTGGAAGTTGTTAATATTATCTTCAATTATTGAAAATATATTGTAATGAGGTTTATAAGCTACAATAAGTTATTTCCAAAAAAAATTATATTAATCCTAGTCTTATAGAAAAGGTCAACAGATGTCTCACTCCCTCATGCTACACAACAAATTCAAATCGGTGATTCAATAGTTACACTGTATGTTAACAGTTATTAATGTATATTAAATTCATAAAGCTGAACGAATATGTTATTTCAGTATTACAGTTTTCGTAAAAGAGTTATATTATGCAATCACGCACCGCCCCTGCCTGCCGATACTCATCCATATGAAGGCATATAAAAAACACGATCAGATTCTATCAGCCGGCGTATCTAAAATGGCTCCCCGCGGGCGCATAGAGCGCCGTTCCCGCCCAATAAACTCAAAAACAAAAAGAATGAACAGCAAACAAACAAACACCACGGATAAACTGGGAAATCTTTGCACCATATACTTTACTCTGCTCCAACGATGCCACCCCATTTCAGACGGTTGAGAAAAGACAAGCAATGAAATTAGATGCATTGGGTTGGCTGGTGAGGTTATTTCATGACAATCTAAAAAAAGGTCATTTTAAAAACATATTTCCACAAATTGCTTTTCTATATATTGTCTTCTGCTTGCAAATACGATTATATATAAATTTCGCTAACAAACTGAATTTATCTCAAATGACCTGCCAGGTAAGTACAATCCTGCGTAATTTATTATCAACCTGTGCATAAAATAAATTACATCTATATTTTGATGCGGCATCACGTTCATTTGTCAAATGCATTATACATATAGTTTAGTATTACAGATCAATTCATTTGTTACCCATAAGCTGTAATAACGGTTTGTCTAAAGTTCCTCCATGGTTAGGTGGTTACGATTCTTAGTCACGAATCCGGAGGTCATGGGTTCACATCCTGGCATGCGTAAGTTAATTTTATTTGATTAAATTGTTTTATTTTATAATTTTATCATTTTAATAATATGTATTATATTTGTGGCACGTTCCAAAGTAATATATACTGTCAGTATCGCCCTAGCGAAAGAACACCATTCAGAATAGAGCATTGCTTGGAATGGCTTTTTCCGTGTTTGGTGACCAGATCTGAATATCCAGGTACTTCCCCACCTTCCTTCTTCGCAATTTCCTTCTCCTCAATACCTTCCGCATCACAACATACCCCAATTGGGGATGCTATAGTATCACTGGCTCCAGACGGTTAGGAGCAGTCGAAACTGTTGTGTGGTAACACATAATTGTTTTTTTTAAGATGGGTACTTGTATAGCGCTCTTGTGATGATTTTTCATAAGTCATCAACGTATTTTTTTTTATTTGACTCCAAATAACCATAAACCTCGTAAACTAAAAGTTTTTTTTTTTTTTTAACAGTAACTCCACACAGCAATTAAAAATAATTTCATTCGTTGTCTATGTCATATTTGAGGATGCTATGTGTAAGGTCTTTTAAGGAAAGGAAGGAGAAGAAATCCTAGAAGGAAAATAGGTATGAGAAGTGGGTAGGAGTTTAAGAAGAGTGACAGATGCTCCATGAGTAACAGATGTATCAATCCCTCTCTCCCACAGCATTGCAAGGCGATGGGTTGAGAGCCTGGCTTGAGAGGTCAAGGAGTCTCCCTAAACCGTCCTCATCCGCCGCGCAGTTACATGGGGGAGGAAGCTAGAGGAAGTAACTGGCTATTCAGATCTTGTCACTAAATACGACTAAAACCATTTCAAGAAACGTTTTGTTTCTGAATGGTGGTCTTTCACCAGAACGATACTGAAAGTATCTACTACTCTGGAACATGCGCAAATATACAATATATTATTTTAAATAAATAAATTGTTATATAACACAAATTAATCAAACAAAATTTACTTGGCTACTAATTGCCCTCTTATAATTGTAGGTATATCCCATGGTAGGGCAATAATGTCATCTACAATAAATGTCTTGAGTTACATTTTTGAAGTAATTTGTAAAGTATGATATAAAATTTAATTAGTTAACATTAAATGGGTGTATGTTGTCTTTACCAAATGTGATATTCAAAACGCAACGAGGTACCAATTATTTGGATCTCGTCAAAGTTCAATGGCAGACTTTACAATAAACACTGTACAAAACTGTATCCACGGGCCCCATTTCACTAAATTGCTTCTAGCAAATTGCCCATCTCGTGTATTCTGAACCAATGGGCAAAAACATTCTGTAAATGGTTTCATTTTGCTCCCTGAAATCGAAATTGTCTGTAATCCGATACGCCCCTGCGTTTTTTAGTGCTCAAATGTTGATTGCTCGACGATTCAATTTGTTTGGAGATTTGGAGTTTTGTATGGATGTGTGTGGCTTCAATCTAGATCTGTGCGGTTTCGTTTGGAACAAATTTTATGGGTGTTCGATTTTGATAGATTTATTAAAACGGGAATAGAAATTTCTGGATTAACGCGTGGAAGTAATAATCAAATTATATTGAATCAAACTCTTGTAGTACCGACATTATAAATACTCAGTCAATTAAATAGAATAAATAAAAGGTATTTATAAATATTGCGGACTATTGAAACGTTAAAATTAATAACGAGCGTCAACACGGATTCCGGCGGCACCGCTCGTACGGTGATCTTCTCGCATATATGACGCATGTTCATAATACTAATATCATAACTTTAATGCAGAAAATCGGTCCCCGAAGCAGAAAAATCTCTCAAAGGTGAGGCATGAAATTTGAACAGCTTTTCCTGTTTGGAAATTGTAGATTATCGTTCCTGTTTTCTATTCCTGTGATGCACAACCGGCGGCCCGCGGAACTTTTGCACAGCCCACTTCATAAAATGTCAAAAGTTTATTTCTGTAAAAATTCACTACATTTATTACTTTGAACTCAGGACAAGCCAAATATTAATATTTCTTATTTAACGTAGCGAATCTAACAGTCCACAATGGAGTACTGACACCAACCCTGATGTATGGCAGTGAGGCATGGAACTGGCAGAGCAAGGATGAAATTAGACTGAATGCTATGGAAATGAAATCTCTGAGGTAAATGTGTGGTAGAACGATGTGTGATTGTGAGAAAAATTGAGGGAATCGCAAAGAATGGAAGGCTGGTTGTAAGCGTAATGAGTAAGATTAAGAAAGAGATGAGGGTACCCGCCACTTTCCCGACAAGTCCCTCTCTCGGGTCTCGCGTCAAGACTAATTATTTCATGTTAAGCTGTAGGTCCCCTACCCTGTGCGGCCCGCGAACATATTTAAATTTTAATTTGACTCCCCAGCTATAAAGGTTGTGCATCACAGGTCTATTCCATAGTGAAATTAATTTTGTAAATATATCAATTTAACGTTATGAAATAAAACAAAATCCATTCTTTTCTCGTTCCATATTTTTCAAATATTATATAAGAAACGAAAATCTCCTCTATAATTAAGAATATGTCGCGACTGGGATTCGAACCCAGATCGTCTAGTCGTACCGGGACAAGTTCCTTTACCAATTGAACTCTCGAGCTGCTCTAGTTACATTCGATAATTTTTACCAATCTCTCCCTTTTGAGAATTTCTAACAATACCATTAATTATTTCCTACATTTTATGCCTGCCATCTTTTGGTAAAAGATGAAGGGTATTATACAATTCCTAGGATATTGTTATAAGCCCTAGATAGATGAAGGATTATAAAAGAATCCATAAAGTAAACATATAACAATACTAACAATTCATCCCCCTATAGTAGGATCTAGACGAAGGGGTCGAAACTCAGGATGATCTGTCCATTATAATATGTATTCAATATGTCGGTTTTCGATCATTTTTTTCATCATACCTACCTGGTGTTGAAGTTGAACGATGTCTGATATGGCGCATGTATTTCTTCAGTCTATATTGCTTGAGTGAGATTGAGGAGAATGGATTATATTGGAATAACTTATTGAAGCTTATTAACCTCATTGTAATATATTTTTAATCATTGAAGATAATATTAACAACTCTCAAAATGTATCATGAAACCGAAAAGACTCAGAAAAGAAAACGATAACGATAGCAGCTAGAACTCGGGACCTTGCGCTCTAATCCACTGAGTTACAGCTACCACAATCCGTTCCGTCAATTTTATCGGTATCATACTTCGATTTCTAACTCTTAATATCATCTTCAATTAATTCCAATATATTTTTGGCTGCTACCTTTTTATCATGACCAAAAGATTCTGATTAAATAAAAGACACTTTTTAACTTTTTTCCTTTTTTACTTTTACCAGTATTTTTAACCGTGACCGGTTTCAGCCTGTGACGGCTATAATATACTGTGCTGGTACAATGGATGCTTAAACATTGTTTTATGTACAATTTTGGGTGTCAGGGGTAATAAACCATGATTTTACTTAAATAATATTTTTTCCGTATTGTTGTAGGATGATTTTAAAAAACGTGATTTATATGGTACTTTTGAATTCAACAATAACAGGATCTAACTATTTCCAAACAGGCGTAGGATAGTGAGTGGACTTAATATAAAAATAAACAATCATTGAAAGAAAAATGAAAATACGAAATAGTTGAACATACAGAAAATATAAAGACAAATATAAAGATTCGAACCCAGATCTTCTAGTCGCATTGCAACAACTGCCTCTACCAATAGATCAATCGAGACTTAATTATATTCGAAGTATGAGATTGATAAAATTACAATACACCATTTTTTATTAGATTTTAAACGATACTTTCCTACAATTTGGGAGGCGGTACGGGTACCGATTTTTGTTATCCATTCATGGATAACAAAAACCTTTGCCATGTGTCACCTCAAGTGGTTTGCTACTTTTAGTTACTTGGCAGGGGTGCCCGGGTTCATAGGGAGATGGTTTGTGTGGGTCTTGGTGGCGAAATAGGGAAAGGCCGATTGAAGGAGACTCCTTGACCTCTCCAGCCAGACTATCTACCCATCTCCTAGCACCGTAGTGGGAGGGATGGATTAATACGTCCATCATTCCTGGGCACACTGACCTTAACTTCCTACTCACTCCTCATACCTTTTCCGCCCCAGAACGTCCTCTCCTTCCTTTCCTTAAAATACGCTTCAGACAGCATCCCCAAAGACGATTTAGGCCTCTTGTGTAGAAATGTAAAAAAATAATTAAATAACTTTTTTTTTTTAAATTACATTATTCCCTATTTTTATACCTATACTATTTTTTTATTAACTTAATATAGTATGTTCCTACATGCACTCATAATACTAATAATTGGATTACTTCTATAGCGCCGTTTTCATGGAAAAATCACCTCAATGGCGCACTTATATTTAATCCAGTTAGTTTTTAACCGCCCTACCCATACGAACGCACATGATACGGCCGTTATATTATCGCCCGAACGCAACAAGCCGTATCCCGTACGTTCAGGTACAAAAAAGGTATACCCATAACCCACAAAACATTCGGATCCGTCATGTTTGTTCCTGCGTCATCTCGTTTAGTATTTCAAAGTTAGCCGAAGCTAACGGATGGATTCGGGTATTTTCGTCTTTCATACAAGATATGTCACTAGTCACTCGTATATTTATAACACCGACCCTAAGGTTACTTCTGTTCGTAATTGTATTTAAAAGTTCAATATTAACGGCATAAATAAATAAATCAAAGCTTGTTATGCGTGAAATCAAATATAAAGCATTCATCCAAAATTATCTCATATCCCCCTTACCAAAAATTACCTCTGATATTACAACCGTATCTGATCTGAACACAGAGGGTGGCTGTGTCTATAGTACCAGAGGCGTGCACTCCATATAGGCACAAAAGCAGTGCTACCCTAACTTATTTATTTTTTTGATTAAGTTCCCCTCAACAGAGGGCTAGTTATAAAAAGTGTCAACAGGATGTAAAAATGTCAGTGAAAAATCAAACGTAATTATTCGTTCGCGATCTATATTATTTCTATATCTATAGATTTATTTCCGTTTTCAAATTTCAAAACATGTTTTATGTATGTTTAAAATAAATCTGAAGAGAACCAAAATTGTTTTGCTTATTATATAATAAGTTATATTTTTTTTTTTTTTTTTTCACGAAAGATAAACTTCAAATGTACGTCTATGAAAGTGGGCGGGCACTATTTTATAGTCTACGAAAGTGGGCGGGCACCTCCATGGACAATTTAGGATGAAAAATGCTTTGTAACAGGCAAACAGAGCGAATGCTCAACAAATCACTTGGTTGATAGGTGCCTCAGATTGATCATTCGAAAAGTTGGGAAGAGCGGCCGTAAGTATCCAAATGTCATATTCAAATCTACACAATATTCTACGCAAAAAAAAAATGTCCATGTGTGCGCAATCCGCATTCAAAAGAAGACTCGTTTGTGTGAGTGTCGCAAAAGGCCGTGCCTATCGGTGCAAATTACAAATGTAGCAACCAGTGCCATCTGTTGGTAGTGTTGGTACCTCTATTGATTAGTCCAACTTTACTTTACTAACGACATAATAATCATGTTGGTATATCATATCATGCAAATTCGGTCAAAAGGCATTGAAATTTTATATACCCAGTAGTTGTTTTGTAATACGTACAAATGAAGCGGTTATTTACATATTTAATGTGGCAGGTAATCCCAAGAAACATCGACTAAAGCCAACAGTTCATCTGTTCTTAGCAAAAAATTATCACGTGCGTGGTAAGTTTTTAAAGATCAATTAATTCATTGTTTTTTTGTCTATTACCTACCCTGGTTAAAACCTATGCGCACGCCACTGCACAGTGCATACTTACTCTACAGCAGTTAACTACCGATCTAAAGTGATAGAATGAATTAATAGAGTGCTGCAGTTTTATTACTGCGAGGGTGGTTGCAGAATTATTAATAGACTTTGGAGGCCTTAGTCTGAGCAATCATCCCCAATTGTACAATTATACTGTGCGGTGGCGGATTGTAATTTAATTTGGAGGGTGGGGGATGCGATTTGGGTGATTTATTGATTGCCATTTTATAAATTGATGTTTAAACGTGAGTTATCTTTGGTACAAATGGAATGAATGATTCTCTTAATAAATTTTCTCTGGTAAAATACCAATAATCAGAATCGAAACAATGTTTCGTGAAATGGCTTTGATTATGTATAATAAGTAGATCTGAATAGTCAGATCCAAACTTCAACTTCCCCTTCTGCTTTCCCTCACATATTCCTTCAGCCTCGCATGATTGTAAATGAAAAATTACACGAGAAAGACTTCTTACAGTTCAGCTTACTAGATAATATTATTTATTGTGTTCAAGTTTGATTTGAACCTTAAAAAAATTGAATAATAAATATTTATTATTTTGCATAAAAAATTATTTCTTTCTAAAAAAGTTTTTCTGGGCTATTGCAATTACGCGTGACAGCTGTTTCACCTTCCAGAGGCATTTTCAAATTGTGGTGAAGCCACTTTCAGACGATCTGTATAATGTATTATTTCTATATGGGTACTTATAATGAAGCTCTTAAAATGTTTTCTTTTTTATTAACAATACCCTTATTAATTTCCGAGTAATTTGACTGTTATTTTAATGATGATTAGGCTGCAAAGTTTCTCTGCTTAAAGGTTATAATGTTATTTTGTTTAAATTTGTATACGTATTATTAATAACACTACAACTGTATTCGTACTCGTTGTTTATTTTTTTTTAATTCGTATTGGTCTGTACAAAACGAGCTATATTTTATCCATTTTAGGGAAATTAATTTATTTTAAATATATAGTTTTTATTATGAATATGTTCGTTATTAACAACTGTTTGTTTCCTAAATAAATAAATTAATTAAAAATGCGAAAAGGCCTTTAAATAAAATCTCGTTTCAATGGGAAAAACTGTATCGGTGAGCTCTTGGGCTCGATTCCGGTTCTTTTAAAAGATAAGACATAGTCCTTGCCGTAGCCGTCCACGCTACTTTCACGAGATTTTGACTGCGGTAAGCAAATTAAAAACATTTTTAAAAAGGGTCAAACTAAATACTCCAACAAAATATTCGGCATTTCGAAACAAACCGATTCTTTTTCTTTATTATCGTTATATTTATTGCCTATTTGGGTTAATTTTTCAATCTTTTCTATAAAGGGGGTTACCATAAATACACACAATTGTACAGATTTGTTTTCGAATAGTAAGTATTAATTCTTTGCAATGCAATGAGAGTTGCCTGGAGACTGTCAGCATGCATTTATTCGCAAATCAAATGACAGCGACCCGCTTATTTTGTCTTTCCCCTGCGTGTTAGGGCATATCTATGTATTATTTGTTCTGCGTTTATTCCCTACACAGATAAATCCGGATAGTAAAACTAGTAACCATATAAGAATCAAATTGAATAAAACTTAACTTTTCTGTTATTCCACACGTAGTTAAGAGCGTCGGTCTTATCTCTAAATGTAATCAAAGCTAATAATTCCAACCATAGATCACGCCCAACAGTGAGATAAAAGATAACTACATAATAAATGAGCGGTTAATTAGTATTTTTATGGGCCATCCAGTAGTTTAAATTCTAAATTACACGAGAAACTGGCCAGCCTGTATCGCGGGAGTAATAAATTACTTTTAATGAAGGATGGTGACACCATTTTGGAAATAAATTAATGTAAACTTGGGCATGTTTAATAGTTAATGTTTAGATTGTCGGGGGTCAATGTCACAATTAAATATATTATGTGAATGGTATTAGTTTTCTCGATCAGCGTTTCTGCGTTATGTTTATTTTATGATAAAATAAATAATTGTTCGAGTATAGCGCCGTTGTTGTTTTCATAAATAATGAAGAATTACGGAGAGCTCATCTCTTCAAATATATTCATATGTGTACATGAATAAACAAAAATTATTCATAACTTTTTTTTTCTACCTTCCTCCTACTGCTCACTTACCATAATACTGTTTATACCTAAAGTCAATGATATTGTACAACAAAAAATAAATTACTTTGGCAACACCGAGTAACAACTAATAAGTGACTCAATTGAAAAATATTATGGCTTAAAATATATACTCGTACATATATTCATATGGATCAACAGACGTCTAATCTGAATACGTAAGTATTATAATTTATAATTAATTACGCAGAATTTAAAAATCCTTTTAAGTGAATAAAACACCATCTCATCAAATCGCCCTATTTGGTTGGACTCAGTGGATCAACGTTATGCGGCTGTTCGCGCTCAAAATCTTTCTGTGTAAATTCATTTCTTGTGACCGAATGACGCTTGTGTGACGTCACACACCCCCACTACTTACCGCTAGAATTCCCGCCATTTTGATAGGTTTAAGAAATCTTACTTTGGGAAATAATTTAACTTTGATAACGATTATTTTTAATATAAAAAATTCTCGGATTTAAGTGAAAAGGTGAACTTCGATTTGTTTTTTTTTTTTTTTTTAATGGACTTAATTTCCTTATTATTGCAGATTCAAATGTGAGGTTATATATTATATACCTACTCAGCTGACCCTATAAACTCTCCACTTACTTCTTGAATTCCTAGCTATTGTTTATGTTAAGTCTAACTAGACAATACGTCACTCTAGACCACTCTATTATAGTAAGTAGCTACTAAAATAATTATCCCATCTAAGAATTATAAATACATTAATAAAACTATCTCCGAAAACAAACCCCAAAGTCAATTGTAAATATTCCACAGTCATTGCTTAAAACATAATGTTTATCATCACATCCTCTAAATTTTAAACTAATATATTGTTAATTGATAAACTAAAGTTATTTAAAACTTAAGACAAGATTTTTGTGCATAGTGCAAAGGGTAACAATTATTATTTTTATAAACAATAATTATTAATCTAAAACACTCATCCAAATTGAAAAACCTTCCGAGCAAGAATAAATATCGCCGGCAGGACTCGAACCCGCACCCTTCTAATGTCCGGTTAGATGCTCTACCGTTGAGCTACGTCGGCTTATCGCAAACTCGCCAAGTTAATCAATATATACTAGTGTTCCATTCAATAATTACTGTTTTTATTATATTTTCACCTGTAAACAACCAACTTTATTAGTATGAGAGAGGCTTGTAACAGCTAAATCCCTCAAATAGATGGCGTCGAGACAAATTATGTCTACATTTTTATTGGTGAAAATTGCTTTGACTTGTCAAATATTTATTAATTGATAAACTAAAGTTATTTAAAACTTAAGACAAGATTTTTGTGCATAGTGCAAAGGGTAACAATTATTATTTTTATAAACAATAATTATTAATCTAAAACACTCATCCAAATTGAAAAAACCTTCCGAGCAAAGATAAATGTCGCCGGCAGGACTCGAACCCGCACCTTCTAATGTCCGGTCAGATGCTCTACCGTTGAGCTACGTCGGCTTATCGCAAACCCGCCAAGTTAATCAATATATACTAGTGTTCCATTCAATAATTACTGTTTTTATTATATTTTCACCTGTAAACAACAAACTTTATTAGTATGAGAGAGGCTTGTAACGGCTAAATCCCTCAACTAAAGTTATTTAAAACTTAAGACAAGATTTTTGGTGATTTTTTGATTTTACAGGTGAAAATATAATAAAAACAGTAATTATTGAATGGAACACTGGTATATATTGATTAACTTGGCGGGTTTGCGATAAGCCGACGTAGCTCAACGGTAGAGCATCTGACCGGATATTAGAAGGGTGCGGGTTCGAGTCCTGCCGGCGACATTTATCTTTGCTCGGAAGGTTTTTTCAATTTGGATGAGTGTTTTAGATTAATAATTATTGTTTATAAAAATAATAATACATTGTTCTCCAATTTGTATGATCCTTTTAACCATGCCCGCTAACTTTCCAAATCTAACGGTGCAATTCTTTGTAAGTTTTCTTTAAAAATCTTATGTCCCTATATCCCAGCTTTCATTTCTACATCTTTGATACAGTACACTACGTGCCTACCTCATAATTATTACATAAACAATATCTGACTACTAAATCTACAACCCGAGCCAACAAGAGGAAGATCGAATATATTATACAACTGAAGATATAATATATTCACCGAAGAACAGTTAAATGGTCCCCAAAAACAAGAAATGTATTTCAATCGATGTTCAAAACCGATAGGCACGTAACACATGCTCGACTATCGCATTTAAGACTACGATATCCTATAGGAAATTGAGGAGTTCTTTGATATGTAGGTATATTTTAAAATACAAAATAAAAACATATCCAAGCAATTGTCTTACTAATATCTATATCACACGCAACCACTAGTAATAACAGTGGTAAGTGACAACAAAATCGTTTAGTTTACTCATTCCCCGCCTTACTTTTCCACCATTTCGACTAGCCAGCTTCTGGGGTAGGAAACGGATGTCAACCAAATTTCGTATTTTCTTTTTACATGTATTCGTATTTTTATATTCTTATTTTACCTCTTTTTACAATATTAGTTTTTTCCGTTAATTTGAAGGTAATTGTATGTATCTCATGTAATATGGCCGAATGTGTTGCACTATCCACCCAGTCCTGCTGGATTAAAAACTTTAAATAAATAAAAAATTACTGTAATTTCTTCAACCGATTGGTATTCACTTTGTGGCGTCATTATTATCAAATTAATTCTAAAATTTACTTTGTATTCACCACTTTAATAAATTAATAATAATTAATAAAGCGGTGAACACAGAGATTTTTTATTTTATTATTTTTTTTAAATTACTATTTCTAATTACTTGTGCCAGGGTAATAAAAAGACATGGTAGACGCTAAGCATTTAATGAGGGTTATTTTTGTTTGACGTAACACCCCCAGGCTAAATAGTGCAATGATTGAGATGTTCTGTAGGACAACGTTATACAGAACGAAGGCAACCTTATAATGCACGCAGGAGTAATGGAAAATTTACATAATTTTATGTAATTAAAATGTCATGGATTGCGATTTGCCATGCTAATTATTGAGTCATTGTTATTTATTATGATAATTATCGTCAGTGGCGTAACGAATGCCTAGACAGAATGGGCAGCCGCTGAAGTAGTCGAAAGGGGTCGTTTTGTAGATATTTTTCGTAATATAAGAGTTGCATTTGTTTGCAACTGGAGAAAATATCATAGGGGAGACTATGGAGGTATTGAACAGGGCATAGTACAGGTAAAATAGGCTCAAAATGCACCAAACAAATGAAAAAATTGCCACATTCAATATACCTTGGTCATAATTTCATCTCAGTAGTATCAATGAAGATCTGGAGAGTCCCCTAGGGGGAGGAAGGGTGGATTTTTTTTTATAATTCTTGTTTCACAACTAGGTTAAGTGAGGCATAGCTTACTATGTTTTTATTAGTGGTGAATCGAATGACACCACTCCCAAGTCGGTAAATCAATATTTGGTGAGATATTAGATGAAAATAACATAATTATACAAGCAAAAAAAATTATTACCCTGAAATAAGCTAGTCCAGTAATATTAAACATCCTATCTTGCATCAAATCTGGTTGTTACAATTATTTCGTATGTTTCATGTGATGAAGGCTTTATAATAAATATAAATTCGACCTCGTCAAACCTCTGGATCTTTGTAAAAAATCAGCAAGTTTTTTTTTACTTCTATTCATTTTTGGTCAATTTTGACTGAAAGAACAAATTTTTCGGCAAAACCCTATTTTGCCTGTGCTGGCATGTAACTTTGAATTTAGTTCCTTTTATTACTTTTTACGTTTGTCAAAAGATGTCGTTGATGATATGCTTGATGTAAATTCACTTACAGTTGCCATTTTGTTCATGTGGCCGAAATAAACACTACTTTTTTGTCTTTAAAAAGTAAAATTTGACGTGAAATAATTTATCATCCTGTTAAACTGTGGAGCAAAAGTAAGGTTATTTTCAAACTTTACTGAAAACCATGATGATTGCTCAAATATATGAGGAGAGTGTTAAAATAACCTGTAAACGGATTTTTAACACCCGCGACTTTTATCATTTAATTTAATTGCAGGGGAGGTTTGGGACAATTCAATGCGGGAGATGGGATCTGTGAAATTTGTAGGCAAAAAGAAAATTATTCATTGTATTGATCGAATTTATGAAACATCATGCAACAATAAAATTCTAATTGTACTCGTAAACATTGATAGAAAGAGGGCTGGCTTAGAATAAGAACGCTAGTGAATGGCACGATTCTGTCGAAACCGGTAGCGAATTTAATAATTCAAAAATAGCAATAGAAAAAAATTGTTTTTCCAAAAAGATCGTTCTTTGATAGCACCAAATGATGTGGTTTTTGTGTTATCACCACCTATGGTGGTAAACAAATAATTTAATAAATATAATACGAGTATACTTTCTAAATAAGATTTGATCATTTTGGTAAAGGAAACTGAATCAGAATAAATTTTGTGCAATGTGTTCCATCCTCCTTTCCTACATGGACATCTCATAAAATGTCTTTTAAATGATTAAGTATATTTTATTACTTAAATAAAAAGTTTTTTTCATTCGTTTATTACTGATATTAATCAAATAAAAATTATGTTTTTTTGTGTTTTTTTTTATAGGTAAAGCTTTTTTAAAATTGAATCATAATAGTTATTATTATTATTTTATTTTTTAAATTAAATTAATGTGTGTAGTTCACTTGTCTGTGGTTTAATAATTCTGTGATTATTTCAAATAAACTCCATTATGCACTTCATCATTTTCTACTTTCACTTGTATTATATCATACTTCCCCACTCTCCCCTATTTCCAATTTGGGGAATGTTGTGAGACTGAAGGAAGAGGGGAAAAGATGGAGAAGTGAATGGTTTGTAAGAAAAGGACCATTTTATTTGGAAAACCTGTACTTTGCAATAATTATTAGGTACGGTAAATATGTTTAAAAACTAAAAATTGTTTAACTGACTGATTTTCATTCAAGTGTCTAAATGATTTAAATTACGAAAAATGCGAAAATTACAAAAAGTACAAAAATTACAAAAATTACAAAAATCACAACAATTACAAAATTACGAAAATTACAAAATTACAAAATTACAAAATTACAAAATCACAAAATTACAAAATTACAACATTGCAAAATTACAAAATTACAAAATTACATAATTACAAAATTACAAAATTACAAAGAAGTACACAAATTTCAAAAACAAAGTTTAGCCTGCGGGGATGGGAGGGAAAAATTAGATTTGGTCGCTAAACACAGCTAAAGTAAATTAAAAACATATTTAAACTATGGTAGTCTCCCAACAAGGTGGTAATGAGAGACCTTTTTTCATTCTAGAACGAGGACTAATATTTTGAATTAATGATTGACTTATTCGTGACTTTTTTCAAACATTTAGTTCACTCGATCGTGCACAATAATTTAAGAAAATAATATTAATTATTTTTTTTATTTTTTTTTATTTTTACAATTTTTCTATTCTTAAATTATTGTGTTCTAATTTTTATCATTTTTCTATACTTGAAATTATTTTTTAGTATTCATATATTACTGGTGATAACAGCATTGCTGTCGAAACATGTAGATATTTAAGAATATTTATAAAGTTTCGTAAATAAAGCTTTTTTTTAAAATTAATTATTGAGTATTTCTTTGTTTAGAGATAGTAATAGTCATCACAATGCATTACTTTTACTCTCAAATCAATTATGGCACCCAAACGACAAGCAAGAATTCACAAGTTCATAACTTTATTCCAAAAAAAAATAATAATCCCCAACAAGGTCGGGTACACATCAACTAGTATTTTATAAAACATAAAAAAATATTTGTCTTTGGTATAAATGAGTTAATTAATGTGTACACATTGTGTTCTACGAATACTGTACTAATAAGGGTGTCGTACATAGAAAATGGCGAAAAAATGCAAGCTGTATTAGTCGAAACGACTATGATTAGTCTCGTAGGGTTAATGGGGAAAGCCATAGATTCCACTGTTTCCGGCAGTTGGACTCCTGTGTGACATCACGTAAAAAAACTGCCTTCCTGGGATTTTCTCGACGTCCTCGTCCTAACTCGCTTTAACTACTTTTTACGTCGATAGATGGCATCTCATCTTCATTATCTTTACAACAAACTGTGGGAGGAATCCATTTAGCATACCACCGGTAAATAATTGTAAATAATATCTCAGTCTGTTTCCATTTCTCCAATCGATAATAATCGATGCGTCCAATAAGAGGTTCTATAATAAAGGTGATGTATCCAGGACCAGGTAATGAATCACTGGAGAATGCCCGAAACAAAACAGCGAAATAAGATGTTAAAATAAGCTTTTTTTATAATTCATACGGTGTTAACACACATTGAAAAAACGCCCGAGTCAATGGGAACAAAAAATGGTACCTACGTAATATCTTACAGGGTTGTCACCTAAAAAAAATGTTTGGCTTATTTTTAAAGCCCTATTTTATCTGAAATATCACCTCGAGGGCCTACTTAAGTGAAAACCTATTTTTAGTTCATTTAAATATATTTACCATATGTAATAATTGTAATTACTGTAAACTGTTGGTTTTCCAAATAAAATAAAATAAAATCAATATCAAACGCAGTTAGAATGAGATACTCCCAGAATCGCCCTGGGGAATGACCCCAATCGAATTCACACGTTTCTTAAAGTAACTTTAGCCGTGTTTGGTGACCATATCTGAATAGCCAGATACTTCCCAACTTTGCACTGCAGTATCTCCTTCTCTTCCTGATTACTCTTAACCCCAATTGGCAAAGCATTTAAAAAAATTCCAAACAGAACATAACCGCATTAAAGTTGAAAATAAATATATAAATATATATATTTGTATATATATATTACTAAGAAAGCATTGGGGAGACCTTCATACAGCAGTGAGCAAACAAAGTACTGACGATTAATGGAGGACAAAAAAATATGTGTGTTAATTTTTTTTTTTAAACAAATATATATATATTTTTTTAAATATTGTAAAATTCTATAAGTATTTTAGTTTTCATTATTGTGACAGCTGAAAAATCCCGGCCTAGGCCGCATTCCGACGACTTATGTGATTTTATTTACCACCACCCAATTTAAATTTTTATGAAGTTTGAAATGATTTATCAATATTTGCTATTCAAAATTCTTTATCTGTGAGGTACCTACTGTTGAACGCCGAAACAGCTCTCACAAGTACAGAACTTCGTAATAACCTTATTAAATTTGATTTATTTAAAAATATATATATATTTATCTGATTTCTACGAATTAAGCACAACAATGTGTGTTCATTTATTTATGAACACTTTTACGTGATGGAAGATTGGAAGACTTTTTTCTGAAAACACGTTTTTATTGGATAACACTAATGTAAACAGGTATCTGGCTATACAGATCTGGTCAATAACCATAGAAATTTTGTTTTACAGCTTTGTAAGTACTTCGCTGGTCAGATCTGCTGATTGAACACAGATATTTTTGTGTCAGTATTTTTTTTCATGTATATTGGAGGATTTTATTATTTTGAAACCAGTTTAGAATATGAACAGACACCAGTGGAATTACTTACCTAGCTGCCTTTTTAGATGTGATCAGTAGAGCTAAAGCGTGTAAGCTTTCAATAATTAACGGTAAATAATGTGTAGAAATAAGATCCCTAAGGCGTGTGTGTTTTAAAATCATGTATGACAAAGAGTTGAGATTCACAACGAATGCAATGCTGATGTAAACGTAACGAGTAGGATTAATAAAGGGACGCTTAGATGGTTTGGGCATGTACTGTGAATGAACGAAGAAAGTAGTGTAAGGAGAATTAATATATGAAGTGAATGTGAATGGAATGTGAATGGAAGAAGAAGCCAGACACGCCCGAGTAAAACGTTACACAATCAAGTGAAACAAATACTTGAGTCGGGCCATATCAAGAGTCAGAATAACAGAAGCGTATGTATGAGACAATGTGTAAACGTGAATGAAGCAAGAAGTATTGCCAACTCCGAGTTATTTAGCGGTTCATCCTCTCTGTCTATCCCTATGGAGAAACAGCGTGATGGTTAAGTTAACAAGTTAGTTAGTTAACAACAATAAAAATATTTAAAAAAAAATCAATTAAAAATATTAATAAGTCAACTCAGTGGCTGAGTTAACAAATGCGTCGGGTTCCCACCCAGGCTTCGTGATTATATTTCATATTTGAATTTCCTTGTTAAAAAAGTGCATTTTCCTAATTACCCTAATTATGACCAACCTCCGATAGGAAAGAGTATCAAAATGCGAAGATTTTTTTTTAATTTGTAATTTTCTTCATCAAATTTTGATCCTATGATCTCCGGATGACAAGCCAAAGAACTTTCCCCTCTACCAAGAAAAACATCAAATTCATATTTTTCGCATATAATTACAGTAGACTTGGCTTATTTTTTTGGATAAATTATCTTGGGTAATCGGATAAAACGGAACAGTTTCAAAACAAAACACGATAAAATCAAGGGTTAGGTTATGTTTGTATATTTTGTCTTAGAAAATAATTAATTCACATTCAATTAGTCAAGAAATAGAACAGTAAGGAAATAAAACAATAACGAAATAGAACACTAACGAACAGAACAGTAACGAAAAAGAACAGTAACGAAACAGAACAGTAAAGAAATAGAACAGTAACCATTACCCCCACCTAACTATACATAATTTCTTCTTTACTTCTATCATTTAAGTTAAGTGTTAAAAAATGGGTAAGGTTGGGTAAGTTAAGGTTTGGTTAGGTTAGGAATGTGTGAAAACAGAACAGTAACGAAACAAAACAGTCAAGAAATAGAACAGTAAGGAAATAAAACAATAACGAAATAGAACACTAACGAACAGAACAGTAACGAAAAAGAACAGTAACGAAATAGAACAGTAAAAAAATAGAACAGTAATCATTACCCCCACCTAACTATACCTAATTTCTTCTTTACTTCTATAATTTAAGTTAAGTGTTAAAAAATGGGTAAGGTTGGGTAAGTTAAGGTTTGGTTAGGTTAGGAATGTGTGAAAACAGAACAGTAACGAAACAGAACAGTCAAGAAATAGAACAGTAAGGAAATAAAACAGTAACGAAATAGAACACTAACGAACAGAACAGTAACGAAAAAGAACAGTAACGAAACAGAACAGTAAAGAAATAGAACAGTAACCATTACCCCCACCTAACTATACATAATTTCTTCTTTACTTCTATAATTTAAGTTAAGTGTTAAAAAATGGGTAAGGTTAGGTAAGTTAAGGTTTGGTTAGGTTAGGTTAGGAATGTGTGAAAACAGAACAGTAACGAAACAGAACAGTAAAGAAATAGAACAGTAACAAAATAAAACAGTAACGAAACAGAACAGTAACGAAATAGAACAGTAACAAAAGAAAACACGATAAAATAAATGGTTAGGTTTCGTTAGTACTGCTTTGATTAGACTAACTTTGGTTGTGTTAGAAATGTGTTCACTTTTCTTCAACGTTCTGTTTTCACTGTTCCGTTTTGTCCTGAAACCATTATTTAGCAAGACACTTTACAAATTTGAACATTACTTAAATTCTAGTTGAAACGAAGGACATCCCTGGCTCCAAATAAGGCCTTTGAAACATTAAACATTTGTAAATCGGACATGGCCGGCTGGCCGCTGCTAGGTATAATATATCTCTCCCAAAGAGGGACAACTTATCGACTCATTAATTTTGGTCCAACACGTTTAAAAACAAATACTCACTTTATAATAGTGTTTACAAAATCACTCCGTCTCGGGTCCGTATGTGAGTGGATGTCGATGAGAAGTAGACTCGACTTTTTATTCCGAATATTTAATTAAAAAGAAATTTTAAATTATTTATATTATCACAAACTGAGAAAAAATAATTTTCTTCGGAGCCTTTATCGTCTATGGGGATAGTAATAATAATAATAATTGGATGTTTTAGATAGCGCCGATTCTTGTGAAAAATTATCTGAAGGGCGCTGTACAAATATTACTTCTTATTCTCTATATACTTACGAAATTACAAAATTACCTTCACTGGTTTTCAAACTGCACCTATTTTCAGACATTTTGTTAAGTTTTGTATAGAATTTTAAAAATTATGAATTGGGATATTTTTATTTTGAAACTTTAAACATTTTATTAACTACCCTGTAGAATTTACATCCAAATCACAACATATAGTAATGCTCGAGTTGGAAAAACATACTTACCTGGCACGTCTCTTCAGATAAACCCTATTTTATTATAAAATTTAAGCTTAGAGAGGATATTATTTCTAGTTTCTTTTATAATTTCTTCAAACGTGGCGTCATTAACAAACAAACAAACAAACAAACAAACAAACAAACAAACAAACAAACAAACAAACAAACAAACAAACAAACAAACAAACAAACAAACAAACAAACAAACAAACAAACAAACAAACAAACAAACAAACAAACAAACAAACAACAAACAAACAAACAAACAAACAAACAAACAAACAAACAAACAAACAAACAAACAAACAAACAAACAAACAAACAAACAAACAAACAAACAAACAAACAAACAAACAAACAAACAAACAACAACAAAAAAACAAACAAACAAAAAAAACAAATAACTTTATTTTACATCACTTTTATAAGTGATTTAAAACATAGTTTATTTCAAGCCATTGAAGTTACACCAATATTTCAAACCTATTCAATTTATCCACATTCAAACACATTCAAGTTAATATCTGTCTACTGCTGTCACGGATTGTTGAAGTCCGCAGATGCGCAACGGCATATGTGACGTCAGAAGCAGTGGTACCAACATAACATGGTGTTTTGATGGTACCGTTTTTAATTCACTTTTATATAACGATTTATAAAATCTACGTATAAGCATTTACAATGAAAGTTATATATTCAGAATCGGCATTTGCTGATCTATACGAATATATATTTTTAAAGCCATTATATTTTTCACTGGAGTTCCTTATTTTAACGATTTCTAATAAATATCGTAGAAAATGGCAAAACCGACTGGCATAGCTCGGAAAGGACGAAAAGCCCACGAAGGAGCGGCAGTGCTAGGAAAGGGGGGGACTAGGGGAGGAGGACTAGACAGTGTAAGGAAGGAGGAGAGGATGGGGCCCAAGTTGGCCGCCAGCGTTAAGAAAGGAAGGAAAAAGGACACGTTGGAAGCCAGTGTTAAGGACGTTAGGAAATCCCTACCCACTTGGGCGTCAGAGCTAGGATAGAAAGAAAAGAGGGGAGAACAGTGCTTGTGAAAGAAAGGCAGTTTAACTCATGTCGAGGCCAGAAGCAAGGCTGATCTCAAGTTCCACCGTGGTTAGCGCAGCTGGTAAAGCATCTCATCTCTTATCTCAAAGTCGTATGGTCGGCCGCAGCCTTATGGTCGGAATAGGTTATCTACCTGTATAATGTGAATTGTGCGTTATTTGAATTTTGCACAAAAAATCGCATAATCTTCCATTATTAGTTATGTTTTTTATATTCAATTTATTTTTAATAACTTATTGAAGTTTATAAACCTCATTGTAATATTTAATCATTGAAAAAGATAATAGCAAGATCGCAGCCAATAATATTGGATTTAATATGGAGGATAATATTGACAAGTCTTTAATTTGAGGTATGATAGCGATGAATATGGCGTTAATTGAACTGGTCTCATTAGCTTAGTCGGTAAAGCGGTTGTCCCGGTAAGACAGAGGTCCTGGGTTCGAGTCCCAGATGCGACTGATACCTTTTTCATTTTCTGTGGTTTTTTTCGGTTTCGTGTTTCATTTACGATATGTTAATATGATCTTCTTCAATGATTAAATTTTTTTTTTATAATTTAAAGTTATGACAACTCCTTTACGATTTTTTTTTAAGTATAAAATATTTTTAATAATGTAATGTAGATAAATATCGTTTATCAACTTCAACAATTAAAACTCCTCGGCCAAGTCTACTGTGAAAAGGCTCTAGTGGAGACGTAATAATAAAAATTAGTTTATACTGACTTCGTGTGGGCAGAATGTTTTAATGTGAAACCTAACGATGTTCCCGGAGCCATTTACTCTGGGGTAATTAACCACAAAGTAATAACAGTTCGGGTTTATGGCGTAAAACATCGCTTTATTGTAAAATTATAAGCAAGTAGTTTAATTTAGTCATATCTGTCAGTCTTGTAGCAAATGACAACCATTCAAAAGCACCTACGACTTTAGGTTCGGTGCTTCTATAGAAGGAATAAGATGTTTTTAAAATGATTACATAGATTAAACGTTAAACTTAGTAATTCAGATATTTACTCAAATAAGCATTGATAGGATGGAGATCTGCGACATCTGCAAAGTACACGCACAATCTGAATATAATTAAAAAAAGGAATCACAAAAACTATTCTTAAAGTGCCCATAAGAACACCTTCAATAGAAATCTTCAAAAGTTTTGACGTATCAAATGTACTACAAATATACGCCAAAAATTCACTATTAAATTCTTCCAAAATTCAGAACTCACAAAATCATGACACTAGATCTATACAAAATGACAAAAAACATGTCTTTTTATAAAACTACTTTCGGACAAAGAAACTAGATATACTTTGCGACAAAACTTCACAAAATCCTTCCCGCAGATGTAAAACAAATGGAAAAGTTTAGTCAAGAATAAAAATGTGGCTGAAAGGGGGTCAATGAAACAACCTTAAAAACAACATAGAAGACGCACCTAATTACCAGTGGCGGTCGGTGACTTTTTGTAGAAGGGATGATTGACAAACAGTATATCCTCACTATCAAATTTAATATGCAAATCTATGAGCTAGCCCATGAACAAGAAGCAATTACTGTTAAAAAGAATCTGTCCATTTAGCTATATAAATCATTTACACTCCACTACATTACAGATCCAAAATATCTTAAACGTCGTATAACAAAAAAATCCAGGACGTGTAGATACCTGAGATTAACTAATCCTTACAGCTAAAATTTATTACTAGTGGCTTATAAATAAGATTTATAACTATTGACTTAGAACTAAGACATATGGCTAGGGATTAACTACTGAGACTTATAATTAGTGACTTACATCTATGGCTTATAGCTAGTGACTTACAATTTAGACTTAAGTAGGTATAACTAGAATATAAACCTAGCACATATTACATATCTATAACCAAGTACATATTTTATATACAATATTGCAAAATAATAATAATAATATTTATTTATTTGGAACATACATTTTTATAGAAAAACATTTGAGAAAGCTTTGACTTCCCAAATAGGAATAAATCCCGCTTTGGAACAGTCAAATTAACATATTTAGTTCATATCAGTATACATATACATAAAAGAATATAAAAGAATCCATAACGTAAATTTAAAAAATAAAAATGATTTTTTGTTATGATATGCATTTTTTAGTTTTATGTAAATGTCTTACAACTATGACTTAAAACCAGAGTCTTACAACTAACATACCTTTTCATAATATTATAAATACCTGTTATTATTTTGTCTGTATTAAACTATTTTGTCATTATCCACAAAAAAAATTTATCAATAATACAAACCATTCACTTTTTTCGGTAAACCTTTCCACGAGTTTCACGTGCGCGGGTAAATATTATTTAAACTGTGCCCCCTAAAGTTTGAATTCAATACGTCATTTTTGTGAAAGCGCTATCTACATGATTATTTAATTTTATTTGATTAAATTGTGTTATTTCACAATATTGATTCGTAAAAAATAATATGTAGTATATTTGCGGCACGTTCCGGGGTGGTAGATACTGTCATTATCACCCTGGTGAAAGACCACCATTCATAATCAAATCGTTGCTTGAAATGGCTTTACCCGTGTTTGGTGACCAGATCTGAATAGCCAGATACATCCCCACCTTCATCCTCCCCATCTCCTTCCTCTGCTCAATACTTTCAGCCTCACAACATACCTCAATTGGGGATGCCATAGTTTCACTGGCTCCGGACGATTGGGAGTAGCTAGGACTCTTGTGCGCTACTCAGATATCTACTCGTATACTCGTATATATATTTTTTTAAGTATGTATCAAAATGAGTCGACGTATGTACTAGGAACTATTTAAATCAATAAAGTGGAAGATACTCTCAGTATCGCCCTGGTGAAAAACCACCATTCAGAATTGAAACGTTGCTTGAAATGGCTTTTAGCCGTGTTTGGTGACCAGATCTGAATAGCCAGGTATTTCCCTATTTCCCTACCTTCCCCTTCTCCTTCCCCTCCCCAATACCTTCTGCCTCACAACATTCCCCAATTGGGACTGCAATAGTCTCACTGGCTCCAGACGGTTGGGAGCAGTTGGGACTCTTGCGCGGTATTCATATAAAAAAATAAAATAAAAATCTAGAAACTTTTCAATGTATTTGCGAAAGATTTTTTCATGTTTACCACAAAAAATAAGTTCGTGGACATTGCTGAATTTATTCATTTATGTCCTTTTCACAGCGACATGGGGCCTTTGCGGAGTGCACCTATTGTCTTTCTTCCCTGCAACCTCGGCGGTACCCGCTACCTACCTATCCAACACTTACAAGAGCCGGCCGGGATTTGAAGCGTGGCACCCAATAAAGGGCATCTCAGCACCAATGAAATCCGATCTCAAATTGAACCAACATGAAACGAAACTATTATCCCTTCCCACATAAAATGTACAGGGTGTATGTTTTATTATTTTGTTTAATTACAACGACGTAATGAAATATACACAGCTTTTTTTTCTATTTTCTTTTGTTTTTTAACTTTTGCAAATCATCCGCTCTTCCATTAAGAAATTTTCACTTAATTTATTAAAAAAACAAAAGGAAACGTCATGTAGTTTGTTCCATATTTCTCAACAAAAACAATTTTTTGACTAACTGTATCCAAGCGAGGAAGTCCTCGATCTAGCGCAACTAATAAATCTTGGACTTGAGGAATGAATTTAATGATCGAGATAATATTGATGTGGATGGGTTATTGTTGCTTATGTAATGACACGGAAGACACAACTGTCTGTGAATGAATAAATTAATAGTTTGTTTGAATAAAAAAGGCAAGGCTTAGGGCATACCTACTGTCTTCACCAGGAAGTCCTCGATCTGGCCCAAGGTTTTAAATCTTGGACTTTATGGATGGATTGAAATATATTGAGAAAGTCTGGACGAAGATGGGTGGTTGAACTCGAACTAGATAAAAACACTATCGTTGTTAACACTGAGTATATATCCGTTGATCAATGTAAACATGCGAGTTTTCTAGCGAGGCTTGAATCCCTTTACAATAAGTTAGTGAAGGCTGTTATTTAATGAGAATTTTGTGAGAAAAGAAGAAAAATTGAGGCAGACAATGTTATTTATAAGTTTAGCATTTTAAACGCATAGACAGGTACGATGATTTTAATTATTTGTAATTTTAATAAGTTGTTTATTATTTCATTTCGTTCATACTGAGTAAAGTCTAAAATAAAATTCCAATCACATACTAAAGTTGAACTAAAATTGGTTAAACAAAGAATAACTTCAAAATAGAAATACTAATATTCAAAATTAAATGACCTATGGATACCGAACAAACTGTATGGTAAGATTTTTTATGAGACATAATGAAATTATCTTCGTGTGTTGAGTTCAGTTTTAATTACGCGAAAAAATAAGTTGTTCATCTGGGTAAAAAAAAAATTCTTGTTATATTATTGCGGTTATATCGGACGTGTGAGCGTCATTGACACATAAATAAACAATTATTATATTCACTTGTACGGGGGTCGGGCCAGACGAAAAATTAATGATTTTTATGTTCGAAAACCGCCCGACCCCCAGCCTAGAAACCATGTAACAAAATTATTAAAATTTATGAATCTGTGATCTATGTACGAGTATATTGTACAGTTGGCGTGGAATTTCCCGCCAACTGCCTGAAAATGACAAAAATAAATTAGAGAGCGGGACGATGAAGTGAGAGAAGGAGATGTGTTGGATGTGCGTCGCCAGGTGACTTTATGAAAACAAACTTTTAGACTTTTACTTGAAATTACGGAATGGCGCACCGAAATCAAATTCTATAAGCGCGGAACGGCGCCTCAGTGGGATATACATAGGTCACTAAAACTAGTACAAGTCAGACAAACATCAACAGAGCCGGAGTCTTTCCTCTTTGCAAGGGATGGACAGGTTGTGTTTTTCTCCCCTCCAGCCCCCTTCGCGGATTGGAATCAACTACCTCCTATAGTTTGCCTTTATGCCACACCCATAAGAAACACCGGTGAAGGGAAAATTGTGTGTTTTTATGACATTTCTGTTTTTTAAATCTCTTATTTTCTCCTTTTTCTCTCCCCAATTTTTCGCCCTAACTACTTATCTCAATATCCGGGGATATCACAAACCCACTAGCTTCGAGCAGTTGACAAGTGAATTAACATATCACTTCCAACATAAATCGAACCCTAACCTTTTGTATTTTCAAGGATGTTAACAATCCTTTCATTAATTTTCCCTAATCATCGAAAATAATATTTGTTAGGCAAAAACCATATCGATACCGATCATCCTTAACATTCACCACTCAAAAATACACACTTTGTAGTTTTCTAATGTAAAAAATACTATGACAGATTTATCTGTAAATTTTTTGTAAGTTGTTAGGAAAATATATAAGGTTTCAAGGGGAAAAAAATCTTAAACTGTAATCTTTTAAATTCTATGTGTAATACATGCTGAAATATTAGTTAAAACGTTCAAAATTGCCTTCCCTGATTTTCACACCTATTTTCAGACATTTTGGTGTATATTTCATAGTATTGCATGGCACTACCCCTGCAAACTTTCTAGGAAAAAAACTATTATTATTGTTATTAATAATATTATTGTAGAATATACAATATTACATTGTGCCGATTTTTGTGTTTTGAAACCTTACACATTTTCAGAATTTACAAATATTTGTAGTATTGCTTGACTTTTACGAAGTGAAATTTAAGGCCATCTTTGAGTGCTCTCCCTTAATTTAAAAACCTAGCTGACTAACTTGACGTTGTGTGAGTCGGCCATCTTGGACGCTACCCCACGCAATCCTATCTAGACAAAATTTGTTCTAAATAAAGTAAATAATCCATGGGCCTATAATAAAGGAGCAAATACATTGCCTTGGAAAATCGTGACCAGTTTTTTATTTATTTATGAGCTGTCTTATTTTTTAACGATTAAATAACCGAACCACCCTCATCCTGTGTTCTCATCCACATGCAGAATACTAAACGGCGCAGTAAATACGGATTTTTATTAGTCTTGCCATTTTGTTCGCCGTAATGTGGACACGTTTTAATAGTATTATTTTAATTGCCGTGCTCCACCTCACCGAGGAGGTCTGGTGGACCGTGGCGATGTTTTCACAGGGGACAGAAGGTCTTAAGCATCCTCGTAAGAGATACCGACTAATAAACGAATGTTTAATCCAGCCTAGTAACTAGCTGATGTGTTCCCGGACTTGCTCGAGATTTGGAATAAAGTTATTAAGTTGTGAATTCTTGCTTGTCATTAGGGTGCCATAATTGATTTGACGGCGAAAGTAACTATCTCTAAATAAAGAAACATTCGTTTGAATATTTTATTTCATTCCAAACGTTTATTTTTTCAAATTATACTACTCGTGTTTTCCATTTTGACAATATTCTTTCCAAAAAAACGTTCTTCTTTTGAATATGCAATCTGTGGCTAAACAGAGTGTTATATCTATGGGCTAACCTAAATAAAACATACAGGGTTCAATGTTTTTCATAGTCATTTTAAAACATTATAGCAACAGTTTTACATATTGGATTTCATCCAAACTACTCTCTGAACCTTCCCGGCACTAATAAAAACAAACTGTGCTATTTTCAGCGAAACCGGTCAAGTAATTTTCTGGAACATCGAGGACAAACAAACAAACTTGCTTGTTGAAATGCTAGAAGTAATCGTCTGGAATCTAAATGTTGACCAATGGTGTTAGTCGCACTTAAGCTACTCAATCGGCACATTTACAATCCTGATGTTCTGGGACTTATTGCGCTTCATAACTTCAGCAGAGTTAGGCAGCACAGCTTTTTTTTCCAAGAGACAGGACCAACCTACCAATGACCATGCCTTTGAGGAAAATGATTGTACTCCTGACAGAACTGCCTTTCTTCTGAGGTAGACGTTTTTATTTTATTTTTGTACATTTTGGTTCTAGCTTTTAGAGGGCAAATGAAAATACATTATCTATACGTGCTCTGCTAATCTTACACTGCCTGCAATGTTTGTCAAACATCATAATTAAAAAAAACGTATCTAGGACCAACAATCTCTATATGTAAAAATGACTTTATGTCTGTCGGTCTGTCCTCGATTTTCTCGAAAATTACTTGACCGTTTTTACTGAAAATAGCACAGTTTGTTCTTGTTAGTACCGGGAAGGTTTACAGAGTAGTTTAAAATAAAGCCAATGTGTAAAATTGTTGCTATAACGTTTTAAATTAGTATAAAAATCATTGAACACGCCATATTGTATTGAGGTTAGCCCATAGTTATACCACTCTGGGTAGCCACAGATAACATATTCAAAATAAGAAGGTTTGTTTGAGTAGAATATTTAGGTAGCCACAGATAACATATTCAAAATAAGAAGGTTTGTTTGACTAGAATATTTTTCAAAATGGCAAACACAATTAGGTACCTACTTAATAACTTTAATATTTAGATATATGTATTTGAAAAAAAAAAGAAATGTTTGGAATGAAATAAAATATTCAAATGAATGTTTCTTCGTTTAGAGATAGTTACTTTCGCTGTCAAATCAATTATGGCACCCAAACGAAATGCAAGAATTCACAACTTCATAACTTTATTCCAAAAAAATAAATCCGAGCAAAACCGGGTACACATCAGCTAGTATATAATAAAATCCCACAGAAATAAACGTCGTCATACGTTGGTCCAATAACCAAATCGATAATTGGGTTGGGTAGAGGGGAGTCTGAAACATTATTGTATAATGTCAATTAAATTTACTCATACCTCCTATTCATAACACACTTAGTAGATAGATTGAAAAAAAAACAACAATTACACAATATTACACCACACACGACTTATCATTAGAACGGGCAATCTGCCTAGATGAGAACTAATATCGACTTGACAAGACATACGAAAAACCAGTGACTTTGAAGAAACGGGCGGTCCGTTTGATAGATTCGTCTATCTTAACAAGCGGATTGCAATCTTTGGAACACAGACGTTTTGCTGTCCTTTTTCTGCCGGAATTTTAATGGAAGATGCTCTGAGGAACTAGCGTCATTGATCCCTTCGGCACCGGTGGATAGTCGGGAAACACGCCAAACGTGCGCCCAACATTTGCACATGGTTGACATGCGTCACATGAGAAGGGGTCGCTTCTACAACTCTTTCTTGTGTTCAACAGCTCGGCTGTGGAATGATCTGCCGACCTTTGTGTTTCCTCCATCCTACAACATGGGTCTCTTCAAGACCCAAGTTCACTCCTTCCTATCCTCTAAAAGACCCTCCACACAGTATCCTCAAAGTTTAAATAGGCCTTGAGGGAAATTATTTCCCTCAGAGCCTTCAGGGTGAAGTTACTGTAAAAAAATAAAACAATAACCGACCACCTTACTATAACGTGTCAAAAGAAGGAACTAAGTACCACAAAATGACGCAGATTTCATATTCAAATGTTGACTGTATTCTACACCAAAAAGATTACACATATGCACAATGCGCTTTCGGGGGAATACTCGTTCCTGTAAGTTTTGAAAAAGCGGTAACCGGATAAATCAACAGACATATAAATCAGCACATTTTTTAAAAGTGATATAAAGTCATTAAAAGTACGAACAAAAAAAACAGCCTGATAACCTAATCTAACCCAACCTATTTTTTTTTTTTATTAATGTAAAAAATTATTAATTGGATTAGGTTTTCGAGCTTGTTTTTCGTCCTTTTAATTGTCTTTATACCACTTTTAAAGAGTGTGCCGATTCAAACGTTTGTTGATTTATCATGGAACCGAAAAAGGCCATACCTTTCGATAAAAATCACACTGCCATCTGTTAGTACCTCCATTAATTATAACAGTTTTACTAACGAAATATTATCATATTATGTTGGCTTTCTTCAATACGGTCTAAAAAAATATGAAAAATTTATATATCCAGTAATCGGCTTATAATATGAATACACGAAGCGGTTATTTGGATATGTGATGTTGCAGGCAATCCCAATCAACATCAGCTAAAGCCAACAGTTTAGCCATTCTTAGCGAAAACTTACACCATCTGTGTTATTTTTTTTAAATATCAATTAATTCGCCGCCTACCCTGATTTAAAACTCTTTGCACGCCACTGGTTGTATCTTGTATCAAGTCTAGATTAGGGTCAATTCGTCTGTTGTCTTTAAGACCTCCCAAATTGTAAGAAAACAAAAAGAGAAAAGGAAATTTATTGTTAAATCGATTGATTAATGACCGCAAGTAGATCGAGATGTAGACAATCTCCGTGAAAAAGCGGTAAACTTCTTGACTCCAAACCCTGAGGTCGAGGGTTCAAAACAATATTTATATATATTAAATCGTATAGTTTGTTTTGTATGCAATCATGGAAGAAAATAACATCAACATCTCTTAATGAATATATAAAAATATTGTAGTCGCATCTAAGACTTGAATATGGGTCCCTGATTCCGGTTCTTTTTAAGGGATAAATCGTTCTCCTTATCATTAGGCTAAAAAACAATTTGCTTAACTGTGATTACATCTCAATGACATAACAATACATTTGTGAAGGTGTTTTTTTTTTTAAATTTTAATTTGATACTACACAAGAGGGACTCATGTGTGGTATCAAATTAGCTGCTCCCAACTGTCTGGAGCCAATGAGACTATGGCATCCTCAATTTGGGTATGTTATAAAGCCGAAAGTATTGAGGAGGGGGAAGAGATGGGGAAGAGGAAAGTGGAAAAGTACTTGGGTATTCAGATCTGGTCACCAAACACAGATAAAACCATTTCAAGCAACTTTTCGATTCTGAATGGTGGTTTTTCACCAGGGCGATACTGAGAATATCTACTACTCTGGAACGTACCGCAAATACACCATGTTATTTTTAATTAATAATTTATGAAAGCACACGATTTAATCAAATAAAATTTACTTTCTCACGCCGGGATTTGAACCTGCAACCTCCGGATTCGTAACCAAGGATCGTAACCACTCAACCACGGAGACCGTCAAAATTCAATGATTTCAAAAATCAAATCAAAACCTGGCTCAAAGAAATCAAAGAAGAGGAGTAATCAAGCATTTTGAACAGAACTTCCTAGAAGCTTTTTTAAAATAAAACCTAGTCCTCCTCGGCGCAGGAGCCCCTAGTGGGGAGAAATGGGAAAAACATCACAAATTTTCTTATTATTATTTGTTTCCAAAATATGGTTGGCAAATTCAGAATAATTATTATTACTTAAACACCTGAGGTGTTCCTTAACTCTAATATTGTTTTTATCCATTTAGAGTTCAATCACCTATCTTCGTCCAGATTTTCTCGATATATTTCAGTCCATCAAGTCCAAGATTTACCACCTTGGCCAGAAGGAAGACTTCCTGGTGCAGACATTAGACCTTCTCTTTTCAAACCAACTATTAATTTATCCATTCGCGGACACTTGCTTATTCCATATCATTACACTGAATGCTTACCTTAATAAATATTGACAGGTCAATCGCCGATAGCCAAAGGTATTGTTCGACTCGTTTGTTTATTTGTTTTTCGAAACGACTTGTTAGACCGACTCAAACAAGCGTCCATAAGCGATCATGTCCGTTGATACGGATTACAATACTTGTTGTTTTGTTCGACAGCACAGCGCGACACAAACTCCAGACAATTTGTTTGAAATTGATATAATCGGACTAGTGGCGTTCTAATAATTATGTCATTTATCAATATCAATGTTTGAGTAGCCAATGAATCCATAATTTATACCATATATTTGAAATTATCAATGCTTGTGTCAAAATGAACCGTAGAATAAGGAACTCCAGTGAAAAATATTATGTATTTAAAAATATATGTTCATACAGATCAGCAAATGCCAATTCTGATTATGTAACTTTTATTATATGTGATTAATCATACGTACAATTTAAAAGTGAATAAATAATCATCTACTCAAAACACCTTGTTATGTTGGTACCATCGTATTTGGAACATCTGACGTCAGATGTGTATTCTGTTTTTGGATTAGTATTTACATTTTTATTTTTCGATTTTGTTTTGTATTTTAAACGTGTTAAACACTTTCAGAGTGGAAGATACTCTCAGTATCGCCCTGGTGAAAGACCACCGTTCAGAATTGAAACGTTACTTGAAATGGCTTTTAGTCGTGTTTGGTGATCAGATCTGAATATCCAGGCATTTTCCCATCTTTCTCTTCCCCTTCTCCTTCGCCTCCCCAATATCTTCAGCTTCACAACATTCCCCAATTGGAGATGCCATAGTCTCACTGGCTCCAGATGGTTGGGAGCAGTTGGGACTCTTGTGCGGTATTCATATAAAAAAGTATTAATTAGCGCCATCTGTGAGCATTTGTTACGTCTCGTTTAGCCTCAAAGTGCGGTAACTTCGAAAATAAACAAAAAAATCAATACACCTATAATTGGTAGGTACCGTGAAAATTCAAATTTTAACGGCTAATTTCAGCTGTTTTAGACATCTGCTAACACTTCTAACGTGCACACATTAAAACCGGTATTTAACGAGTCGTTAATTCAATCTCCGTATAAAATAACCATCCGTCAAACACATCCTTTAGAAATCGACATTTCAGAAATATGCCAAATTTACACGTTTACAGTTAAAAATTAGCTAAAAAAAAGTGCAAAGGATGTAATAAAAAACCATTCCGTGACTAAATCTAAGCGTGGGATCTTAGCCTGGATTAAATGCGATTATGAATAGGGGTAGTAATATTGAAACAGGGATGAAATTAAGACGTTAAACATAGCAAAGGGATTATTTAGACATATTTCAGATGTCGTTTTATGTTTTTCAGTTAATTGGGCGTAAAATGACGGGCGGGCTGCGCTAAAACTCGACTGAACCACCCTCCATTCTGGAGCAAGTCGACTGTGAAAGAAATTTAAACTAATTTCATTTTAATCTCCCTGCCAAAACGTGCTGGGGTGGGTCAAGATTAAAGGCAAAAAGTTAGTAAATAACACACACATATTTCCAGTCATTCACATGCATATTACAGGTACTCTTATTCCGACTGTTGACTTGACAGAAGCTAAAATGTTTGTTAATTTAATCGTGCCATGTTTTCATGGGGGTTCCACATCTATATATTTTTATTCCATTTTATTTTTATGTTAACGGACCATTGTCCAATTACGCAAAATACGTAACACGAAATGAGATAAATAAGAGCTCCAAAAAAGGAACATCGCGTACATAATGCATTAATGATACAATGACAAAAATGGGAAAAAATACAGTGAGACTATGGCGTCCCCAATCGTGGTATGTTCTGAGGCTCAAGGTATTGAGGAGAGGAAAGGTACAGGGGAGAGAGGAAGGTTGGGAAGTATCTGGCTGTTCAGATGTGGTCACCAAATACGGCTAAAGTTATTTATTTTGTATTTATTAACTAATTTTTTGATACGTAAATTCACACAAACAAGTTACAATAGTTATATGAATAACCTACGTGTAATGTATATAAAACAAAAAATCCCACATAGGCAAGGCCAGTGCGTGGGTATACCTGGTATCAGTTAGTTGCAGTATGTTAGTTAATTTGTATTAATGCATGTCGAAAAAAAAGAAAAGAACATGGGAAAATATACAGTTATAGCAGGAAAGGGTTGATATCTTTGAATTTAATCCAGATTTTTGTTTCATTTTTGTATGTGTTTAAACATATGTTTGGACACTTATATTCTGTAGATAAAAAATTATATATTTTAGAAGCAATAAAAAAAGCATGTCTCTGCGCAAGCCTAGTTTTACACAAAGGTACTTCAAGTACGTTATTTATCCTGTTACTAGAGCGATTTACAAGCAACGTTTCGATTCTGAATGGTGATCTTTCGCCAGGGCAATACTGACAGTATCTACCACTCTGGAACGTACCGCAAATACACTACATGTTATTTTTAATTAATAAATTTTTGCTTACGCCCGCCGGGATGTGAACCCTCGTCCTCCGAATTCATGTAACCAAGGATCGTAACAACTGAACCAAATTATTATAAAAACAAATATTTGTTATTTTTCCTAGCGGTATAAAACGTTCTTCAGGCAATTTTTCTCAAAAATTGAACAATTTTTTTTTAAATTATTTTTTATTATTCATATAAAATACATTATAATGAGGGGGTGGTATTGTGCCTGTCTCGCTAGTAAACCCTGTGTTGAGAGCAGGCGCCGTGTTATTAAATAAATGTAGGCTTCTTTTAAACGGACGAGGTCAGTACTGAACCACCCCATTGAAGCAAACGCCCCTTGGAATCAAGTTTCAGAGAAAAGGTTGAGCCGTGTGTAAATACATTAAAACTAAATAGAGCCAATACGTTTCACATGTCAGCCAGCGTTGGTTTGGAGCTAAATTTTAATATTATTATTATTATAAACGGAACACACCTTTGCGATTAAAATATTTCACGGAAAGAATAATAATTATTATCATTATTAATAAACATTTTATTTAAAAAATTGTCTAATTTAACCAGGGAAACCTCCAAAGTTTCTTTGTCAGCACCGGATATATGATATAGAATGAAAATAATGAATTATTAATATGCATGCACAATTTTCGGTAATCGTCTACGAATTACGAATGAAGTTCTCAGAAAGCTTCATTTTTTATTGAGAAAACATTCTTCTTCTTTAGTCGCTTCCTCATTGCTGGAGATCGTGACCCCCACTCTAATCTCCCTGGTGTACCAGGCTCCTCCACTCCTCGCGATCCTGCGCTGCGTGGAGAGCTGCGGACACCGACGTTCCGGACGACTACGACATTTCGTCACTCCAACACATCGGTGACCTTCATCTGCTTAATAATAATAATAATAATTGAATTACTTCTATAGCGCCGTTTTCGTGGGAAAATCACCTCAAGGGCGCTTTACAATTAATTAAATAACATATCACTTAACGTACAACCAATAAATAAATTACAGCCAAAATTTGTTACTAATAGTTATAAATACTTATAAAGTAAGACTTATAACTATTGACTAACAACTAAGACTTATGGCTAGGGATTAACTACTGAGACATATAACTAAGACTTATGGCTAGGGATTAACTACTGAGACATATAACTAAGACTTATGGCTAGGGATTAACTACTGAGACATATAACTAAGACTTATGGCTAGGGATTAACTACTGAGACATATAACTAAGACTTATGGCTAGGGATTAACTACTGTGACATATAACTAAGACTTATGGCTAGGGATTAACTACTGTGACATATAACTAAGACTTATGGCTAGGGATTAACTACTGTGACATATAACTAAGACTTATGGCTAGGGATTAACTACTAAGACTTATAATTAGTGACTTACATTTATGGCTTATAGCTAGTGACTTAGACAATTTAGACTAAATAATAAAAATCGGACGATTTTTATAGCGCCGTTTTTGCGAAAAATCACCTCAAGGGCGCTGTACAAATCTTACTTCCTATTCTTACATTATTCCTATATTAAATCTATGACTTTTTTTTTGACACTATCATTACACATTATTTATAGACCATATAAAGATATGCAGTTAGATTATCAAAATTAAATACGGCTTGGTCTAAGTTTTCATACATGTCTAATTGAAAAAAAAAAAAAAGCTAACTGTATTTATTCCTTACGATATATTGCAAGACGCTAATACAAATGATAGGAGTTATGTAAAGTTGGGCGGCGGGTAAGGACGGGGGCTGGAGGTACTGATCCTTTTTTCCAATCTTCTTTGTCTTTGTTGGTGACGGGACGTTTGGTGTTGGTCTGCACGTACGCCATGCGCTTGTCAGCCGGCTTCAGGATCCGGAAGGAGCACTTCAGCGTGTCGTCCCCTGATATCATTGCTCCTGCATTATCGAATTCCCCGCAGTACCAGTTGCTTCTTGGAAAAGAACTCACACCCGTACTCTACCACCTGATACACCCGGCAGATCAGGTCAAAGTCGTGCTTGTTGAGGAACTTGGCCACTATCTCAATGACGAAGGTAAAGGCTCGTTCTCGCCCCCCAGCTGGCGGTGTCCTTGTTGGGGTCCCAGCAGCCCACTTCCCGGTTGTACACAATATTTTTTACAACCACCGTGGCCCGAATCGCCGTTTTTAATAATTGTTGGCACTTCACTAGTACACGTGGTGACGACCGACCGCCAGATGTGACCGATGCCGATGCGTTAATTCAGAAGAACGAAGCAGATTTCAACTCAAAATATTTGAAATATTTGGGTTTTTGTTATAAACTTGATTTAAGCTCGAAACGACAGCACTAAAATTATGTAATTTTTATAAATGTAACCTAAAAATTATTGCAGTTATTTTATGCTATTTTTACACCGGGAAAATTAATAACTTCCCAATATTTGCAAGATCAATCAGGAGCAACTATAAAACGCAGCCGGCAGCCACGGGGGCGCCTAGACCACTGTAAGTATTCTCCTGCCTGTCCTGGATATCTCGGTTTGGCGAGCAACGCGTCCAAAGAATCTAAAGATGCGCTGTAGGCAGACAGTTGATTCCTATTGTGGATGCCAAACTCGTCCAGAATTGATATATGTGCGCCTGGCTGTTCATGTCCATCTATCCGCTTCTTTTCGCTGTCTCTGAGTGTCCATGCATCCACATTATAAAAAGGTAAACTTAAAGTTGAAGATTGGAGTGAATTATGTTGCTATGTTACCATTTTTCAAGCTCTCTTTTAAGCATAATGGTCTTATGTACCCTCTTATCTTGTACCTAACTTTATCGATAACTGCTAAAACTATATAACTGAGAAATGACAAATTATATGGGAAATCGGTAAAAGATTTTGCTTTTCTTTAAATAATAACAATAATGAAAAGGTTTATTCGTCAATATCTCGTTAATTTACAAATTTTATTTTAATACATAATTTAGTTTTAGTAATTAACAAAAAGGACACTGCTCAACTATACATCCCGGAGTCCGGAGTGCAGCTGGTTTTCATCTAACTGTACCTACAAAAATTAAATAAATTTACACAGAGGTTTACATACTCTTAATGAAGAGCACGTAGATAAAAAATTTTAAAAAAAGTTGTACATCAACATTTTTTTATAAAAAATCACGAACGGAAGAATCCATTTTATAATTTATCAATTATGGTATGCGGCTGACTGTGCAGTCAGCAACAATTCGCTGCAGAACTTCTTGAAGCACTGCAGCGATGTCAATCTTCGAATAAACAGTCGTATTTCATTCCAAAGTTGTGTTAAGAAATAAATTTATTTACCCTCAAATACTGCGGTTCGATGTCTGGGAAGAACAAGTAAATAGTCTCTTTGGCGTGTATTGCATGAGTCAGAGTCACGGGACCACTGCAGTTTATCGAACAGATAGGTAGGAATCTTCAAATTCATTAAATTGTACATTTGATGTATTTACCATCTGTTCGACATACTTGGTATCCTTTGCCGATATGGTAACGCGAGATATGCTCGCATCTCGGGACATCATAGCAATATCCGACACATACACTTTATTAAGAATATGCATTAAATTATTTTTAAACATTGCAGAAGATGATATCAACGAATAAAAATATGAAACCGCAAAAAATTAATAGGTAACGGTCGCAACTGGGACTCGAACCCAGATCCTCTAATCTTATCGGGAATGGCATCTCTACGCCACTAGATGTCCCATATATATCCGATTCTCTATCTAGGTCACAAATATTTTGGGTAGAACTTTGCAATAAAGCCCTACAGTGGTGATAGGCAGCCCGCTCACTGGGTAGAGAAGATTATCTCCACATTTATGCACCTCTAACCATAGTTGATAAGGGAAGAGGGAGAAATGTTCCCTGGCACTGTTCACAAAAATTTTACAATACGATGTATAGAACTTTGCAATCATGCAAAAAGACAGCACCAAAAAATAACAGAATTAATTGAGGATAAAATTAATAAATTAAAATAATTACATAACTAGCTCAATTGGTAGATTCGAGTCCCAGTCGCGACCGTTTCCTATTTTTTTTTTTTTAGGTTTTATGCTTCATTTGAGATTCGTTAATCTTCTTCAATGATTAAATAACATAAATACTTGAAAAATAACAATTAAATTTCACAAAAGTAAAAGAAAACAGAAAAAGGAAAACGCAATAATAAACAAGAAAGGCAATGTACCTACGCAGTTCAATCATAGGTCATTAGTGGAAAAAATTATAAATTAGTATTTCTTGCAAAATGTTTTTTTTTTGTATATGAGATACGAATATAATGTCAAATCACAAAGTTAATCTATGAAAAGTATATAAGTTTTTTTTTCGATGAGTAATGTAATAACTCAACAGGCGTCAGCTCGTCAAGAAGAATTTAGTATCGCATAACAAATATTTCTCCGAATTTTAAGATCTATCGGCGTTCTAATCTCTCGTAATGCGTACTTAAGATCTGGCAGGTGGGGTTGACATAAATTAACGTTCTTATAAATGTCTCGGATGAGGAATGGGAAATGACTGTTTGGGGGTAAATAATTTATAGTAACCACACAGGAGGCCCTAAAGGAAATAAATTCCCTAAAAAAATGGAACTGTTGACCTTTCATCCTCCTATGAGTCCTGCTAGATTATGTAAAAATGTATATATATCATATGTATTTATATAATATATTCCGGAATTAGACAATCTAAATTACTTACTCATAAATGGACCAAACCACAAACAAGCCAGGCAACAACTCAATATGGACAGAAACTCACTGAAGAATCTGAGGGACACTGCCAACTCAAGAGACACATGCAGTGTTGGGAGTGGAAAATACCAATAGAAGCAGGAAATGTGAAGAGGATGAAGAGACTACGGTTTACCTATGATGCCAATGTCCCAACATGATTGGAAGAAGGTTCAGCTACCTGGGAAGACATATTGTGGAATAAAGAAACATAGCCGAATATCCAATGACAACCCTGGTGAACTTTATCAAAGGGACCGGGTTACTGTCAAAGGAATGAGGTAAAATGGGATAGCACAATGAGTGAGTGCTCACGGGGGCTATGCAAACCGTGTCCATATAAATAAAAAAAATAATAAATAAATATAAATTTATATGTGTATTTCGGATAAGGAATGAGGAATGACTAATGACTCTAGAGGGGTCACTTTAGCCCACCGGGTCGACTCGGAGGCCGGCAACGAACCTCAGATATCGCATTACTAATTTTTCCGCGAATATTGACGTAATGTCAAAACATTCAGCGGTCGAGCGCTCCCACGCGCAGTTTAACCTGAAATGGCAATACCTGGGCTTTTTTACCCAAACAAACTCAGACATATTTGTATATATTTTATTTATAATTAACATTGGCTTTGAGTAGAAAATTTGTTAGTTCATCTCACTGGAAACTCTGAAACACTGAGATTCCAAGTCGTGAAAAAAATAAAGCTTTATTTATCTGTAATCTACGTGTCATTGTAATTTCCGTCATAAACTTTAGGGCTTTGAACTGTTAAAAAATGAATTCCAGTTTTCCATTAATAATAATCGTACCATTGTTCCATATGAAATAATTGAATGGTAAAAAAATATGTTTCAAAATAACAAACTATCTACCTAATAGTAAAATAATCGATAGAGTAAAATATAAACTTCGGGTATCTCAATATTTAAAAAAAAAAATAAGTTATGAACATTGATTAGACAAGCACCCAAATAAGGCGGTAAACCTCCCTTTGCACGATGCTAACGCAAGCAATACAACAAATAATTTATTTGTAAATTCTGTATGGGTAGATAAGAAAATTTTTAAGGTTTCCAATAACGAAAAAACTATAACTGTAATATTTTAAATTCTATAAATGAATACCAAAATTTTAAAAAATATGTCCAGTTTGAAAACTAGCGAAAGCATTTTCAAGTGTTTTCCTTAAAACTCCAGTACGCATTTCATATGGAACTTAAAAGCTTACAGTCTAAGAACTTTTGGCATTTGAAATCCTATACATTTTCCTAACTATCCGCGTAGAATTTATAGATAAATCGATTATAGTATTTCTTGCGATAGCAGACTACAAAGTGTGTATTTTTGAGTTAACATATTCCTTGAATACTTATACTTAAGTTTTCTCTTAAATCTCGTCGAGTCATAACTCCATTAGGTAGGTATTCTCTTGATTCCTAGATAAATAACAATAAAAAAATTATTTATATCAGCTCCTCCAAAAAATACTATAATACGTCCTATGCGCAATGGTCTTGCAAGATTGTCAGCATTGCATTTGATTTACTTATTATATCATCACCAACATTATCATCGCTTATCATTATTGTTGATCTACAACGAATCTACAATGTCACATTGTCCGTTTTTCCATGAATTGTGAATGTCTACCAAACAATGTGTGGTTTATCAATAAAATACTATCATTATAACGGGAAACTATTTTAAAACGCGTTAATAAAATATTTTTCGTTACAGCCGTGTTTTCGTTGTAAGCGTGGTGTTTATAACCAAGATCGACTGTATATTATTGTACAAGTTGCTTTTTTAGTACGAAATCATCCCATGTACGTTTTTCGCCCCGAATATAATATGATAATGGACTAATAGACTTAAAACAATTCTAACAACCATTTTAGGGTTAACGTATTAATTTCAAAGTATCGGAATGTTAATAAGACGGGTTAAATAACACTTAAACGTGATAAAGCAGAACCTTCGGAGGCCCAAAAGGCATAATTTAACGCCCCCTTGTGCTAACAATTTCCTGTCGAAATTTATTTTGTGGTTTTTGAGAAGCAAATTGATATGGCTATCGATTTCCTACAAATTGAGAAGTCCTATTTCTTCAATGGATTTATATGAATCATATATTAATAACAGATACGCTATCCGTGGCATTTTATTTTGTTACAATTTTCTGTGGCAGAAAATGCTAATAATTTTGACAGGATTGGCGACTGATAAATAAATAAATAAACAGATAAATAGACAAATAAATTAATAAATAAATAATTAAATGCATAAATAATTCATTAATAGTAAATAATTTAAAAAAATAAATAAATAATTAATTACTAATGAATAATTAAATAAATAAATAATTAATTAATAATAAATAATTGAATAAATAAATAATTCATTAATAATAAGTAATTAAATAAATAAATAATTCATTCATAATAAGTAATTAAATAAATAAATAATTAAATATATAAATAATATGTTAATAAATTAATTTTGAATACAAAACTTAATTTTAATAAACGTGTTGAATATATCAAAAAGAAAATTGGAAAGAAGATTTCTTTTTTAGGAAGAATACGTCCAAAAATGTCCAGAAAGATGGCACTTTCAATTTACAACTCTATTATTACTCCACACTTTAACTACTGCTCAGCGATACTTTACTTGTGTAACGACAGAGAACTAAACCAATTACAAATTCTCCAAAATAGAGCAATGAGAATAATATTAAAGCGAAATAGATATTCAAAAGTAGCTAAAATGTTAGATGAATTAAATTGGATAAACAGTGAAACAAATGCTGACATTGAACGTGTTGATTTTTATACATAAAATCAGAAACAACTTGTTACCAATATATTTTTCCAACAATATTATTTACAACATGGACACTCGCAGACATAATACAAGAACGTGTACGGAAATTAGGCTACCGAAAAAGAACAAAGCCAAAACGCAAAATAGTATATTTTATAAAGGTATGAAATGCTATAATGCTCTGCCGGACCCAATCAAAATTGCACCAATCAATAAATTTAAAATACATTGCAAAAAGCACATTAATTTAAGATAAAATCCATTAGTTTTTAAATTATCATTACCAATATGTAATATTATAAGAGTTATAATTATTTATTTTGTAAAGTTAAATATACAAATAAATAAATAAAAAAATAAAAAATAAAAATAAAAACAACAAAAAAAAAACAAAAAACAAACGAAAAAAAAGTGAAAAAATGTGTATATATTAAAAAAAAATTATAATCCAAGTGAGTCTAGTACGATGTAGTTTTTCTTTTGGAGTTCACTGCGCAACCGCTCATTATGGAAAACCGCCAATGATAATTATGCTGTTATTACTATTGGTAGTCCGTCCTCACTGCCTACCCCTTCGGAGAAACGACGTGTTGGTTAGTTAGTCAGTTATTACTATTAAGTGTGAAGAACATCTGTTCAAGCTGCCTAGACCTCCTACGACGCAAAATGCCACAAAAACTGCCAATATTCGAAGACCTATTACTAATCCCTTAATGCGGCTGTCTTTGACTAGTTTTTTTTTGTCTCACCCACTTATGTTAGTAGGTAAACGTATAAAGGATAATCGAATAAGGATAACAGGATTTAAAATGTGTTGTTATTTTTTGTGGGTTCGTGTTCTGAGGATTAAAAGGATTGATTCGCTTTCTAAGTAACGGGTGTGCTAAGCGCGGTAAGAGAACTGGTGTCAAATAAGGTAAGTGTTTTTTTCAAAACAAATTATGAGTCTTTAAATTTTAACAACAATTATTATTATTTGTGTATTTTTTTGTGAGAACGACCACACAAGATTCTTAAATGGGTTTCTAAAGGAGATATACTTATTTAAAAATCATAACATCAACATTAGATTCAATGTAATCTATCAAAAAGGGATATTTATTCAGACTATAATCTTCTCTACATATAAAAATTAATGTTTGTCTGTGTGTCCTCGATTTTCTCGAAAATTACTAGACCATTTTCGCTAAAAATAGCACATCAGGAAGGTTTAGAGAGTAGTTTGAATGAAATCCAATATGTATAACTGTTTCTATAACGTTTTAAAATTAATATGACAAACATTGAACCCGCCATGTTATATTGAGGTTAATCCATAGATATGCCACTCTGGTTAACCACAGATTACATATTCAAAAGAAGAAGGTTTGTTTGGGAAGAATATTTTCAAAATGAAAAACGTCAGTAGGTAGTAGGTACCTACTTATTATTTCTTACAAATAAATAAATTTCTATATATTTTGAAGAAATATTTAGAAATTTTGAAAATATTTAAAAGAAGCTTTGTTGGGGAAAAATATTTTTTAAATACAAAACACAAGTACCTACATTAGAACTTTATTATTTAGATATGTTTTGAAAAAATAAATGTTTTGAATTAATAAAATAGTAATAATCGTCACAAGGCATTATTTTCGCTATCAAATCAATTATGGCACCCAAACGACAAGCAATAATTCACAACACATAACTTTATTCCAAAAAAAATATAGCCCGAGATACACATCAGCTGGTATATAATAAAATTTAAAATAAGGATCAAAAGTATCTCTAGCACGGTCGATCGTTAAAATCCCTTATCAATACGATATTGACTAAATCCGTCATGACAATGACAATAAGACGGCGTTAGGCGGTATGTGAGAGCAGGGTCAACAATTGATAAACATTATTCCAATAGCCGCTAGAAAAAAACCCGTCTAATTAAGCGCGGCCTCTTGGGTGACAGGTAAGTTTCTGTCAATATACACTTTTTGAATAATGTCGTTCCTTATGCAAAATTACTGGCGTATTAATGAACGGAGGAAGACCAACGAAGATCGTAGAATTGAATCTGTTTGAGCTAGGAGATAAGGATTTCAAACAGTTCTTCAGAATATTACGAGTTATGGCTAAAGACATCATTGATCGATTAACTCCTTTTTAGTGTCAAAGGGTACGTACAGACTGTCAATGTATATTAAAGTGGCTGCATTTAATATTATTATGGTATCTTAATAAACATTCAATCGGCATTGTCAATTTATTCGTATGTAAGTTTAACGTTTAGGAATACTGATCCATAGACAATACTCGAAAGTGTTTCTATCGTAGGGGGATTTTTTTTTTATTATTTCGTTGTCAATATTGGCTAGGATATTGACACGCCTAACGTGCGCAACCATGCTCACAAAATCGATATAAAATCGTCGGCAGTTAAGCCTATCCATCCGATATTGTTAAATTATCGATTTGATCGTGCTAGGAGTTGCTATTTGCTGTATGAGTGCACAAAGTGAATCGAGGTGGCTTTTTTATGCAATGACCAACAGTTGCCATCAATTATCAGAGATTTCCATCATACCAAGAGTAATGTAATTCGAAAATAAGTTTCAAACATACTGCAACGCGACTTGACGGTGACCGGAGAATCCCAGTAAAGTTAAACATGGAGAAACGCGGGAATATCCCGTAAAAACAAAGATACCTAGTAAATTATAAATATAACTGACATATCGTGGGCTTACAATGAAAACTGACTGAAGTCCTGGTTTTTTGACAGAATGAGATTATGGTTTTTTTTTTATTTGAATTATTTTATTTATTTATATATACGGCACAACATGTGCCATTAACATAAAGGTAAGAAAAGTGTAAATACAACAATAACAAAGAAACAGAAAATACAACTTTAACTAATATAAAATAAACATTTAAAAAGTACAAAAATGAATACAGTACCTATAAAAATGTGTAAAGTAAAAAAAAGTATAATGTGTAAATATGATAAATTATAAAAACGTATAAAAATATAAAGTATGACAACTTGTAAAAATGTAAGGTATAAAAACCCTTAAAAACAGAAAGCATGAAAACATGTTAAAATAAATTTTGGCTGAGTTGGCATCGCGTTTGGGTCTCACCCAGGCGTCGTGAGTTCAATTCCTCGGCTGGCTAAGTCCTCCATTACGACACAAGCAACATCTTCCGCTTACTGTGATGGTAGTAGGAGATTTTCAAATATTGTCAGGTTATTCGTAACCAGGAAATATTTGTCATTCTTTAAAAAAAAAGTGAAAATATAATGTATGACAACTTGTAGAAATATAAGTATAAAAACTTGTCAAAATATGAAGTGTGAAAACTTGTTAACAAACTTAACTTGAAAACAAAGAGTTTATGCCGAGACAGCGTTGTGTGACGTTCCATCCTCTCTGTCTACCCCTGCTGTAAAATAGCTCGTTAGTTAGTTATTGGTCTGTAATAGGTCTGTATGATTAACCGTAGGAAATGTGTTCAAACCTTAGAGTACTTAGAGTAATTGTTACTCTAAGGTTCAAACTCATGATTCCAAAATTGATTTTAGTTTTCCCCTCAATTTTACGTTTCCTAGCAGGGGCGTGCACAAAGTTTTAAATCTGGGTGGGAACTATGAAAGCGGATTTAATCGATATTAAGAATGACTAAGCTTCTAGTTTCAGCCAATGTGGATTGGGATTACTAGCCACATTTAATATCCAAATAACCGCTTCATGTATGCGTATTACAAGCCAATTACTGTAGATATAAAAAATTCCGTATTTTTTTCATGAATGTAAGCTAACATAATTTGATAATTATTTCACCGCTAAACTTTTACTAATTAATAGAAATACCACAATCGCAATGATTTCTATATTTGAACCGAACGGCATGGCATTTGTCAATGCTAACACAAACGAGTCTTCCCTTGAATGCGCATTGCGCACACATGTAAACTTTTCATGGCGAACATAACCGATAATTAGGATCTCCATTACGTTTTTTTTTCCAATAATGATGTTCAAACTTAATGTATATTTCGTTTTTTTTTTCTAAAACATAGTTAAAATAATTTTCAAAGTTTCAATTTTTCAAAGCCCCCCAAAATGCTCCAAATCTATGGCCGATCGGTTTCGATCAGTTTTGAGGTTTGAATGCCAAATGTCAAAACAAAGATGAGCTTTCCCGTTATATTTTATATTCTATTCATAGTAAACCATAACTAAACATAAGTAATGTACCTTTTTAGAAACTTTGTCTCGAAGAATAGTAATAGTATTGAGCATTAACGTCAAAATATCCATATTGACAATTGGTTTTCTCATGAATACTCTAATTTCTATTATTAATAATATTATTTTACAATTATACAGCTTAAAGTCACGCTAATTATCTTTAAATTTCACCAAAGCTAAAAAAATAGGTATTTAAAATAGAAAACAAAATTGAAATATAAAAATCTCTTTACTAATCCAATAACAGAATATACACGTGAAGTCAGATGTTCCAAATATAATGGTACCAATATACCAAGGTGTTTTGATGAGATGATTATTTATCCACTTTTTAATAACGATTTATAAACTCTACGTATATATATATATATAAAAGTTATATATTCAGAATCGGCGTTTGCTGATCTATATGAATACATATTCTTAAAGTCATAATATTTTTCACTGGAGTTCCTTATTGAATATAATATTAGTTTCTGCTTTATACACGTTATATTCGGCGTTTCAATTCATAGCTGGAACGTTGCCTGTATTTTTGAAAGTTTAGATTGCTTTCTCAACAATTTCGTAAATGTGAATATAGTTATCATTTTTGTGAGGGCAAGGTAGGGTAGGCAGTGGTCAGGTGCCTATGTGGATTGCACGCCTCTGTTTCGTCGTCACGTGTTAATGTATAATTAAGTATAAATTATTGTAAAAGGAAACAATACAGTATATATTTAACGGTTTGCCTAAGCAATAATAACAGTTTACGAGTAACAATTATATTCCAAATGATGACTTAATTGAATAACTTATACGGAGTTAAACGCTGTACATTATTATCATCAATGATTAATTATTTGGGGGCGAATTTTCTAAAACTTTGGATTTAAACACCTATAATTATTATAATTCGTGCTTTTATTAAAACTGGTTCGTAGTAAGTACCTACCTACATACCTAGTTGTCCCTAGTCTTTACAGACAGAGACATGATTTAAGTACGTACTATTTTTATTACATAGTACAACAATTTTACCTGTCAAGACTTGTCTATGATACAAAATTATAATACTTAACCCTAACTAACTAACTAACTAACTAACCAGCACGCCGTTTCCCGCAGGGGTAGGCAGAGAGGACGGACAGCCAAACATCTCGATCTTGGCATATACTTCTTGCTTCATTCACATTCATACATCGTCTCATACATTCTCTTCTATTATTCCGACTTCCGACATGGCCCGACTCAAGTATTTGATTCACTTGATCGTGCCATGTCTTCCTCGGGCGTCCCCGGCTTCTTCTTCCATCCACATTCGCGTCATACATTCTTCTTACACTTCTTTCTTCGTCCATTCGCTTCACATGCCCAAACCATCTAAGCGTCCCTTTCTTAATCTTACTCATTAAGCTTACATCATCTGCATTCTTTACGAATTCATACTTAACCCGCTGCATAAACATTAATTAGAACATAATATACTCGTATAATACTTGATTCAGAAGCAACGATGGATTAATATATAAATAAGTACGGACAAAGAATAATAATAATATTTAGCTTAATGCCAAATACGATAAAACAATGAAGCTTAATACTGTATTTTCACTGTTTTTTTTTCAGTCAACAAAAATTGGGAAAAAATAAGGAACTCCAGTGAAAAATATAATGGCTTTAAAAATATCCACTCATATAGATCAGCAAACGCCGATTCTGAATATATAACTTTCATTATATATAATTTCATATGCAGAATTTACAAATCGTTATTTAAAAGTGAATAAAAAATCATCTCATCAAAACTCCTTGTTATGTTGGTACCAATGCATTTGGAACATCTGACGTCACGTGCGCATTCTGTTTTTGGATTAGTATGGAAAATTTTGTTTTTCGATTTTGTTTTGTATTTTTTTAATGCGAAATTTAAACTTAATTTGAGTGACTTTAAGCTCTATAATTGTTGATCAGTATAAACAATTATTATTAATGAAAGAAATTAGAGTGTTCGTGAGCAATCCAATTATCAATACGGATATTATGATAATGTTAATGGTCAATACTATTATTATTCTTTTATCTAAAGTTTCTAAAATGGTTCATAACTTTATTAATAAAAAATAAAAAAAGAAAAAGGTTTTAAAGGGAGGCAACAATTGAAAAGTACCTGTAAGAGGATTGAGTTTTCAGAAGAAAAAAAAAATAACATTTTGAAAAATCGTTAATAACCTAGTAGGCCTCATTTTGTTATCTCCGCATTTCGTAAAATAATAATTACCCAATAATTGTGTTGTTTTCTCCAAAAATTCCCATTCCAACGCGTACAAAATCAGATTAAATTCATAAAAGCCATGCTCTTTGCCGCATAGATCATAATCTACAATCCTCCCCTAAATTCTAACCAGCCCGCCGGTACCTACCCACCACTTGTGACCATTAACCGGGTAATCTACCCTTAGTTGGTTCAGGGGTGGTTTTGTTTGTTTAATAGAACGATAGAGTTTGTTAATTTTGATGCCGATATTCTGCTACCCCTGTTGTTTGTTTAATTAAATGAATTTGTTGGATATTACATAAAATAGAGAGGCGGCAGAGGGGGTTGTTTATTAGTGGGATTAATTTTATTGAAATGTGTTTATCTTTTAATCAACCATCCATATTTTCAAACGATATGATTTAATCTGCGTCAATTTTAGAATATCCATATGTATGAAGAAAGAACAAGCACTAGAGTCCTAAGACAATCACATGTAAAATCTTTTAATATTCCATTTTGTGTTACCTCTGATGGACAAATAAGTATTAAATACAATGCTATTAAGCTATTCAATTCCCTGCCTGTACCTAGTGACATCAGAAATACGAAAACCTAAAGTTCATTTAAAAGTAAGATCATTGATCACCTCCAATAAACCTATCTATCATGAGTATTTCACATTTCATAATATGTACATATATATATATATGTGTGTGTGTGTGTGTATTTACTTATGTGTATATGTACTGCATTTATACTGCGTCTTATATTAGAAATGTGTTAGGTAGAAACAATTTTTTACGGTAGAAGATCATGAAATGAGAATTTTCTAATATTGCTGTAAGCTTTTTTCTAAAATCTGTAACAAGAAAGGTAGATACAGCTTTTCAGCATTTATGGGCTGCACGTCACTAGTATTTATAGTGTAGTATCTATAATAGTGAGATGGGCAATTGTCAGTCAATAACGAATGTTTACATATGTAATTAATAAATACAATGTGTTTGATTTCACTTGTGTTTGTGGGTTGTGAACGATTATTACTATGAAACCGCACACACAACGCGTGTCGCCAACATCGTTCACCCATTACTGAAAATCGCGTCTACGCACAGCGGCCCCCGGCCTTTATTTCCACCTTACGCATAATTTTCTTTGCCTTCATTTCGCTTTCATATTCCGTACAGTTTGAACGTAGCTCGGCGACATTTGGCACCATTTCATGCCATATTTCGCTGAATTTCTATTATATATTGTTTAACCATTACACCATCGAGTAAATGAACAGCCTCGGCAGCATAATGGTCTGCACATTTGAATTTGAGTCAGCAAGTTGCCGGTTCGATTCTAGTTGCATCATAAAACAACATTGACGATTCTGATTCATTTTTAGAGATAAAAATATCGCAGTTTTTTTATTCCACGAAAAATTCTTTAACTAAAACATTATCTAAGAACTGAAGTACTTTGATAAGCAACCAAAATTAACCATGGCAGGTCTTTAAAAATGGTTTGAACTGTCGCTTTCAGTTTCTATTATCAAAAGAGAAGAATTGCATACCTACACTTCGTGAAACAGTTCACCTTTATGGAAAGTGCCGGTCGATTAAAGCCACTTGAAGACAATTGTCTCATCGAAAAGTTTTTTGTGAAAAATCACTTCAAGGGCGCTGTACAAACGTTATTTTTTTTCAATACTCTATCTTATCACTAACTATAGACAAGCTATTATTACTACTTATGCCTAACAAATTGCATTCACCAGTTCATCGATCTTCAATACCAAACAAAATGTAAAAGGCATTTGACCCATAAATGTGATGTCTGTCGGATTAAAATATAGAGGTTTTTAATTTGTCTCAGATTTGTGGTTATTGCAGTAATGATAGCACATAAAACAAACTCAATGTCTACAATGAGAATAGACAAAAACATTAATTATTCAATTAATCAAAAATTTCTTACTAAATTTGCCGACATAAGCTTCGCCGGAGAGACAGAAAGAATTCAAACTTCAAAAATTCAAAAGACCGAATACACCAACTTGTACAAATGGACTCGTCCAATTTGTAGAATGTTTTATGTACATAATTTTGTATATTAAGTATGTTTTACTAAAATTAAGAAAAACTGAATCTGCAGACAAGCTGCCATGTTGACATGTGACAGATTTCCTCCGATCGTAACTACTCAACCGCGAAGGCCGCCGCGAAGACTGGTTCAGCATTCAAAAATAAAACATATATACAATTGAATTATTCTCGAGGTGATCGATATCCAGGTGGGTAAGGCACTCGACTAGCAGTCGGTCGGATGAATTCAATTTTCGAAGCGGGTGCCGACTTACCTAGTCGAACAATTACTTTTACTTAATGGAAAGGTCTGTCTGTACCTACTATTAATACAAGGGTTCATAGTTTAATTTTATTTTTTTTATGTATCTCATAATTTTTTTGTTTTTTTAAATTAATTGAAAACATTTTTCAAAATATGGGACAAAAGTCACGATAATCTACTTTTTTGTAGTTTGTCTAACGGGAACTCGTTATTCAAAACCTTATGCTAAATTTACAGTTAAGGATAAATTACGAAATATATATACATATAAAATAAAAACGTATGAAACAAACTTAAAACATAAATATTTCGTAAGAATGTTACTAAAAAATACTTCTACAAAAATATTTACAAAATAAAATAAAAACATAAATTACAACGTTAAATCTACGATTAAATAATATTTTCTAATTATCCTTAAAAATAGTTTATTTCAGCTGGCCAAGTTTTCAATTTATTTATTAGCTCATTAGTTTTAATAATTTTTTTTTTTTATTTCAGCGGGTAACATATTTAAACAGCTAGGTATCATGTAATCTAAAGTTCTTTGTCCATATTTGTTTGTGTGTTTAGGAACCATTAATCCTTCATTAAAATTGAGACGAGTATTGTAAGTGTGCTCTAGTCTATTTGTATTAAATATAGGGTTATTAATATGATGAAATATAATTTTTTACCAGTGAATTGATCTAACTGAAAGAATTTTGAGACACTGATAAAAGTATGGAATATTATTCCTCTAGAAGAATGAACTTCCTACCCACGATTCTTGTTTAAAGCATTAGCATTTTTTAGAGATTTAAATTTTATTGCGCAGTATGTAACTTGATACCAAATTGGTGCCATTTTTCAGCACCCCTGGATCTTCGAAGGGTTGTTATAGCGGATTTAGTGTTATTTCACCCTCTGCCGATAACTCGACAATAGGTTTAGGTTCTACAATCCCTATGAAGCAGAGATCGAGAACTGTCAGATTGCGAGCAATGCAGTAAATTTTTTTTTGTCGCTTTGTTTAATCACATCTCGGTGTATTTTTATAATCTTCACTCTAAAGCAAAAAAAACGGTATTCTAAAGCAGCAAGAACTCTCGGACAATGAACTCTGGCTCATGAAATTTGTACAGCGTTTCCTGTCTAGAATTTCTAGGCAATGTTTGAGTGTCGCAAGACACAATGAAATAATTAAATTAAATTTTAAAGGGACGTTCACTTTGGTTCCTACTTAAATACAAAATTAGGAACTATATTGGCTGACATTTAAAAGTAGACAAAAAATGGGGAGCTGTGATTGCTTGTAACGTTTTAAATGCTAACACAAAAATGGCTCAAAAAGAAATCAAAGTAAGTTAAAAAACACAATGGTCCAAATGCATATGTCGCTTTAACCAACAGGTGTTGAGAAATGAGCGGTACTTTCCGAAAAAAGACGATTCTACATCATATTCTAAGGTAATTTTATTTTTAAAGTTTTTCTATTATTTAATGCTTTGCAAGGAAGATAAAAAAAACATGGAAATAAATTTTTAAAATCGAATATTTAAAAACATTTGATTACTACGATCACATGTCAAAGGCGAAGTGGGTAGCTTGGTGTTGCCATAGTAATGGCATTTTCTAGTTCTAAATAATAAATATCTACAATTAAATGCCAAGCTATATGTGAAAAAAACAGTAATCAAGTAGAAGCACTCATAAAGGACATGCATTAAAAAAATATAAACAACACATATATTTTAAAATTACCAACCATTACGCAGTATACTGAAGGGATAGGCATGGAGGATAGATAGCCACACACCTCTAGAGGTCTTGACACACATTCCTTGCTTTATTGACATTCTTGTATGGTAACATACATACTTTTCTCTTATTCTAACTCCTAGGAGAAAAATTTATTCCGTCCGACTTCAAACTAATTTTTCACTGAAGTGCCGACCGATCGATCGTGTTAGTTTTCTTCAAGATATGCTTCTCTTGAGTTATTTCCTCAGCAATACATCTGTCTTCATAGTAGCAGGCTGCGCCTTTTTTCTCATAGGTACGTTTAATATTTGTTCACTACGAAGTTTTACGTCTCACTGTACGGTGGGAACTATTGAATGAAATTTTCTCATAAAAGACACATCAAACCAGTGAATTTTGCATGTTTTTTCTATTTTTCCGTTTTTTTGTTTTTTATTTAATCGATGAATCTGTTTATTATGAGTGATCGCAATATTTATTTCCCTAAATGACAAGGAATTATCAAAAATAGGAGAAAAACACCTAATTATAAAATGTTAGTTAAATATTCTTCTTTCTGCAAATTACTCGGCTAATGAAGAACGCTTGTGCCATCTCTTCATTTCATTTCTTATTTTTGATGGAAAACAAAAAAATACAACGTCCTCTTAATCAATTTTCCGTTTCTTTTTTTGCATTTTTTTAACATCTTTTTAAGTTCTCTACCCCTATTTTATAGTGTTCTACTTTCTAAGGGTCGGCTGGTTGCAAGTAATGATTTTACTACCTAGTATATTTTATTGGCCAGTGGCGTGCTCACACTCCATTATCCGCCCCACGGCGAGGAGGTGGGGCAGATATTTATTTAGAGGGGCAGCCCCCTCTACGACCGGGGGGTGCGCGAAGGACGGATGGGAGGATAGGAAGTACGCGATGATTCGACAGTTAAATTCGAATTAGCGCTTCATGCAGGAGTGGATGATTGCAGAGGAATGGAGGAATGACGAAATGGCACGATCCGACTTTCAAATTCAAACTAGGACGTAATGTCGTGTTATTAAGTGCTTGGGGGAAGTTTCATCACAATTCGGATTCAGAAGGTTTTCACAACTTTTCAAATTTTTAGTTCATTATTTTTTAATGGCAGTGGAACAATTTCTACTGCATTTAGAGTGGGGGGGGAGATAATGGGAGAAGAAGAGTGGAAAGTACCTGACTGCTCTGATTTGTTGGCTAAATTAATGTAAGGCGACATGCACAGTTTTTTTAAACACTGAAGAGCAGTTACTGTTTTTTTTTTTCATAATGTTTTACAAAAGTTGCAAAAAATGTGACCTTATTGGGGTACCCCGTTTTAAGGTCACATTGTACATGGTTTATGTATGGATTATAAATTAGGTCAAGTTTTTTTGTAAATTTGTTAAATTTTTTTTCAGTAAGTTTTCGTAATTATGTTAAAATATTACTAGTGAAAAATTATAATGTAATAAATTAATAAAAATTCTAAAATCTTGAAGAAAACATACCGTGACCGTTAATCTCTGTTCGGTTGAACATCATATATTTATTCTTCCTTCCCGTGTCCATAATCCATATCTTAATACTTCTTTTGTTAATTTTGTAATGGTTTTTATTGCTGGCGGGAAGATGCTAAATACTTTTATAAAGAAATATTGCAAATTTCATTGTCCAAAGGTTGTTTTAGTTGTAGGTTGGTGGAATGTAATTTATAATGAGAATCTTGCGAATCGACCCGAGTTTGTATGTGAAAATTTATTCTGGTTTTTGAATGCGTAAATTAAAATATTTTTTTAATATAAATTGTTTCAGAGACATTAAATTTAGGGCATTAAAACATAGTCTGTAGAAGTTCTGATTTCAAGAATAATTTCCAAAATTCCCCTTTGAGCTATGATAACTCGTTTTACAGTGGAATCGCATGAACTTTCCCATCCGATAAAACCATATTGTAGATGAGATTGGCATATTGTGCAGTAAAATTCCAAATAAAAACTCCTGCGGACAAGACTAACTTGGATTATAATATTTCTACAGTGTGAACAGAGCGCGACTACTCCATAGTAAAAAAAAACCACCAATGGGAACAGAGAGTCATCCGAATGCCGGAACGCACGTATGGAGCTAAAAAACCTATGGAATATTTCATACAACATAAATACGTTTCGAACGGTACCGGAACGTGCGTCAAAGCATATATTCGATATTTCAGTGAACAGCGAAACGGTTAAAAAAACATTTTATGCTTCTTTTCGGTGTTTTTTTTCTATTTTAAAATTGGCGTTTTTCCTAATTTTTAAATCGTGATGGTATTCGATTTTAACGTGATTTTTTTAGTTGCGTTAAAAAAAAATAAAAATTTCTTAAACGCTAATTTATTTATTTTTCTCGTAAATATGAACTTATGCTTTTCTCGTATAAAGTAACACTTATGACTGACTTAATATATATATATATATATATATTTTTTTTTAATATCTAATTCCTATCTTTCCACACAAACTTTTGAAATGAAGTGACTCCATAAAATACATATCTACCTGAAGTACCCGGCGTTGCCCAGGGATATGAATGGTTGTGTTACCCCTACCCCTAATTTTCCACTTATTTAGAACGTCAAACTTGCAAAATTTCTTCAAGATGTACCAAAATTCTGCTTAAAGGGGCGGGAAAGGGGGATGAGTGGTGGTTTTTCGAAATCTCATGTATACAATGACCTTCCTCTTGTTTTGAAGGTAAAGTGTGCAAAATTTCATCAAACTCGGAATAAAACTTTAGATTTGTATACAAAACAAACAGACACCGCCCGCGACATTCTTCTTTATATAATAGAAGAGGATATACCATGAACAAAAAAATCATAGAAAGGCGATATTTTTTCCTTTTTTAAATCGTTTTAATATTGAAATCCCAATGATTTAGATCACGAACAGCCACTGCGGAAAAGAGAACATTTTCCAATCCTGAAATTCTTCCTTGGACAAATAACCAATAATTTGTTTTGCTTAAACATTCGGTACCTACTTGCATAATTGATCGGTTGATTGGTCAAGTGGTCCAAGCCATCGGGTATCGGCGATTTAATTCTCTGCTATCTAACCTCCATCATCGCACAGCAACATTTTGCACTTATTATGATGATAGTATGTGGAATTCATGTATTGTCAGGTTATTCGTAACCTGGAAATGTTTGTCTTTAAAATAAATTTAAAAAATCTGTTTTTGCAGATGGAATAAGTAAAATTTTATAATTGATTTTTGTAAACGTCAGCTTGGCGGGTATAAACTCTCCTCGCGTGTCTAATAAATTATAATTATTAAACTGATTCTGTACATGTTGTGTAATGATTTTGTAAATGTAAATTTAAAAAATCGTTCAATCTTTATTTGTTTACATATATGTGTACTTCTCCACAGAACTTTTGTATTTTTATTTTATATTTGCATAGCCACATAGGTTTTGAAGTACTTTTATGTTGAACTTTTCTACAAAATATGTTTTATTACTCTAGATCCTTGTCTGTTGTTTTGTGTTGTTGTGTTATTTCTACTTCAGTTTTGAATCTTGTTGTACACTTATGTGATGTAAAATTATCTCTTGACCCAAAATGAGATTTATTACTCATGGGATTGCTATTGTAGCAAGACATAATATAATAATTTTAAAAAATCACAATCGAGATGATCTTGATAAAATTTGTGAACAAACTGACGAACAGCGCCATCTCTGAAACTCCATACGAAGCTTCCAGTTTTCCCACTAAAGCTCAATGAACTTTGAAGGCGGTTTTTTACATTAGTAGCTATTAAAGTTAATAATGTTTCATAATATTAAAAAAAAATACTAAATACCTATCAGATACACGTACATCATTTGAATATTTGCATTTCTTTGATGGGTTTCTCTCCATCTTTTTTATTTTGATAAAAACGAATTACATTTATTGAGTTAATAACGATTATTTCAGAGTGGTGGATACTTGCAGTATTGCCCTAGTGAAAGACCGCCATTCAGATTCAAAATGTTGCTTGAAATGGTTTCAGCCGTCTTTGGTAAGCAGATCTGAATATCCTGGTACTTCCCTACCTTCCTCTTCCCTATCTCATTTCCCTCCCCACTACCTTCAGCCTCACAACATACCCCATTTAGGGATGCTATAATCTTACTGGCTCGGGAAGGTTGAGAACAGTTGGGACTCTTTTGCGGTAGTCACATAAAAATAAAAGTAAAATGAATGTAATAAAACAAAGTTAGTTTCTCAATATCTCCAAAAATGAAGATCTCATGAACTTTAATTACAATTCATAATTCGATCGGCAGTACCGCATACAGCCGCGCCAGTCATTTTATGTACCGTGACGTCACACGCTCATCGGCTGATCGGATTCTCGTAGGCTATCAATATTTTGGATGAAATAATTTTGTAAAAAAATTAAATGGAAATCTAATTTAGTACTGTTATTATTAAGTTCTGCGAGTATTTTAGTTTTTATAATTGTGACAGCTGTTTCGGCGTTCGTGGCCATTTTCAAACTGCGGTTAATCCACATAATTTCTCACATGATTTTATTTACTCCCGCCCAATTCTAATTTGGACATGGTTTAAAATAATTTTATAACACATTTAAATTAATCAATTAAGAAAACATCGTCATTTAAATACGGGGAAAACACATTATAAATGTAAAAGCATCACAGAAGAGAGAATTTTAATTATCTTCTAAGTAAATCGGTTTTACCGGTAATAAATCATTATTATAAACACCTTTCAAATTAGAATTGGGTGGGAGTAATTAAAATCGTACAAGTAAATTGTTGCAATGTAGATTAATAATAAAAACTAAAATGCTTTGAGAACTTATTAGGAATGGCTGCGCTGCCTGTTTCATACATAAAATAATTTTGGATTTGAGGTCAAAATACCAATCTAAACTGAATGATATTTTTTTAAATTAAAGGTTTAGCAAATATCAAGTACGGATGAGAAGCATTTTATTTATTTTTGTTTTAAATTTTAAAGTATATGCCATGAAAAAAAAATAATTTTCTTAATTTCATAGGCAGCTTGGAAAATTATTTGCGGGTTTATTGTATTTTTTTTTTAATTATTATGTTTGATATGTAAATTAAAACACGAAAACAAAACATTTCCAAAAAAAAACGTTTTTTCGTGTGGATATTTTAAATTATGTAAGGTAAATTTAACATAAATTGGTCGTTTTTAATTTAATTTATAGCCACCATAATACTTATTTTAATATATAAAAAAAATATGTATTATTTTATATATATAAATTAAAAATATACTTTGTATTTACCACTTTAATTAAAATATAAAATATTTCTACTACATGTTTCGATAGCAATGCTATCATCTTCAGGAATAAATGATAAAAAATTTAAAAAACATAATTTAAAATGATACATTGGGCTCAAAATGAATTACACAGAAAAGATTTTAAAATGTTTGACATTTAATTGTTTTACCTAACACTTTTTTTCTAAAATTTCAATTATCTTAATATGTAAACCAGTTGTATTTGTATGTAAAACTTTTAAACCTTTATTTATATCAAACGAATGATTGGTTTCTAAAATATGATTTGGTTTACAATTAGATAAATTTGAAATTTTAGAAATAAGAAAAAAGTGTTAATAGCGAATTAAATTTAATAAATAATCAAATATTTTTTAAAAATAGCTATATCTTAAATTTATTTTCATATTAATATTAATAATGATAATATATTTTTAATTTAAATGTATTATTCAATGTTTTATAATTATTTTGTCATTAACATTTTTAATCTGTTACGTACCTACTTTAATTCATTTTTGTTTATGCTCATATTTTGTATATTCTTAAATTATGTTTTTAAATTTTTTATCATTTTTCTATACTTGAAATTATTTTTTAGTATTCATTTATTCCTGAAGATGATAGCATTGCTATCGAAACATGTAGAGAAATATTTATATATTTTAATTAAAGTGGTAAATACAAAGTATATTTTTAATTTATATAATTAATAATGCCACAAAGTTACCAAATATTTGAAGAAATTATATTTTATATATCATTATATTTTCAAAGCAGACGGGATAATTTTTTTTTAAATCACCGTTAGCCCCCAAATAATTGTTAAAGGAGCCTCTAAAATCGCAAAAATCAATTCCTTTAATGGACTATATTTCATAATGTAAAACAAAAATAAATTAATTACTTATAATCCGTACTAGATATTTACTATACTTTTTAACAAAAAAAAAAATATCAAAAGCTTTAGGTGAGTTTATTTTGGCCTCAAATCCAAAATTAAGTAGGCCGCGCAGCCGTTCCTCTTAATACCTTTTGTGATGTCAACCCACCCCGTAAAATCACCGTTTACCCTAACACATGCAACTCTTCCCTCGTACAGAGATTCGATTACCTGTATAAGATTCGTATTCACTCCATACCTGGGCAATACCTTCCATAACATTTTAGACTTACTTAAATGCATCATTAGCGCATCCTTCATACATGCTTCGTTCATTCTAACTTACGGGGGACTGTATATCTTCCATACAGATCTTCTATATAGGTATTATATTGATTGATAAATTAAACAAAGGCCAGACAAGCGTAGAGAATGTGGCCAGCAATTTAATATCTCTATTGGACAATAAAACTGTAAGCCCATTAAACGATTAAACCAGCCCCGGTTAATAGTTATAGCCCCTTGCAGCCGGGCATTTGTTCGGTCCAGCCCCGAGATGTGTCAATTAATTTGGACAATAGAGCCCCACAGCTGGTTTTGAAACCATCACCAAATAATAATGACTAGAATAGACGGAGAATCGATTTAACTAACTGTTCTTTTTTATTATATTTGCTTTATTTTATTTTAATTATGTTTGAAGAGTTCTACCTTCTTGGGAACAGTGGGACTATGGCATCTACTTCTGCATTTTATTTTTTTATTGAAAAATCTTTACGCAGATGAAAGTCATGTGAAACAGCCAATTAACTTTAATTCTAAAACATCCACCCAATAATTATTCGTGGAAAGAAAACTATTAACAATAAAAAAACTAAACGAGTATATATTATACCCTTAATATATTAATTAAAATATAAACTCATACATACAAATACAGAATTCATTAAAACGTCACAAGCACACACACATTTTGCACCTAAACATGCATTTTAATACAATGCGCACACAAAATGGCAAGCAATCCATTAGCTACGAGCTTCATTTATATAATTGCCTTCCAGACGAAATTAAAAAAAAGAACAATGTCTAGATATATTTATTTAAAAAGAAATGTTCCATCAAAAATTAAATTAACTAAATAATAAAAATTTACAAAATTGAAATTTTTTTATTCAGGAAATCTTTCTAGGTAGGTACAATAATAATAATAATAATAACATAAATTTATTTGAAAGCACATTATTTACCAACTAAATGTAAGAAAGCTTTTACTGCCCAACTGGGAGCAAATCCCGTTTTAGGACAGTCAAATTGGCAAGTTTAGTTCATATTAAGTGCTATTATTCAAAAATAGAAGGGAAAAAAGCTAGTATTGACATAGTATGGTAATATAATATATCTAGAAAAAACTATAATAATTAAGTATAAAGATATGTGAAGAACAGTATAGAAAAAAACAATTGTGTATACCAGATAATTTGAGTATTGTGTAATAATTAATATAGAATAATAGTTAAGTTCAGAAAAAAACTGTAACGTTCTTTTTTCTACAATTAAAAAAAAATTGTTTAAAAATTTATAATTTTTTTTGTGAACTTCAGGCACGAATTTTTAAATATTTTCCTAACATAATCAAAAACTTAATTTTCCACATTATAGAATAAAACCATATCAGAAAAGGGGTTCGTAAGTACGAGATTTTACATTTCAATGCATTTTTAGGGGCTTTTACTTATAAAGACTTATCAACAAAAAGCTTCATTAAGGTCAAGATGTGCTCTACTTGCAGTATTTAATTAATGCGGGTCTATTCATTTTGACGTCAGTGGTCGAATCTATATTCTAAGTAAACCGTATTGGTACGTAAAATATTCTGAAACATTAAAATTAGTTGATCCTTGGTTTGAAAAATTTTATTTTTAATATTTATTTATTCTTTTTTTAAGTTTTGATTCAGAGTTAACATTTTTCAACTACCCAACTAGGCACATGCCCGTATTATGGCAGTAGATTTTGTGATTAAATATACGAGTATAGTAAGAAATTGGGTACCTTCTTATACCTTCCACCGATTATTATAAATTGTTTGTATTTTATGATTATTTTATATACCTAATTATTTCGTTAATTATCTTTTTTAAGCAAATTTATCGGTCAAAACCGGATATATTGAAGATGACGTAAAGTCCACCGGTTTAATCTGGATTTTTTTTATATTACTAGAATTAAATTCCAACGCACTTTAATAATATTATGTGAACCCGGTGACTTTTCAAATTCATTTTCAAAACACGGAAAAAACATGTAATTTAGACAAGAGGTATTTTAAGGTTTTGTTCTTCTTCTTTTATGGTGGAGGAGAGTTGGTGGAGGTCATAGTGGGATAATGAGGTTATTCAGCCAGTCGACGGCACCGGGAGTCACTTGGTTCAGCGCAGATGTGCCATAGGGAAACTGATGAAGGGGACATTCTTCTACGATGTGTTCTGTTGTTTGAATGTGTCCATATTATGTTATGTCCATATATCTCCATGTATCCATAGGTATATGGATTTTCTTTATCTTTAACATTATTAATAGTTTTTTTTTTAGTTTATTCTAGTCTAAACTCTTCACAGCCCTAAACCCTTGACATCTGTAAATATGTCAAACAATAAGGTTTAAAAAACAAAAATTCTCAAACTGTAATCTTTAAATTCTATAAAATACATTCCAAAATGTCTGAAAATGGGTGCCGTTTGAAAACCAGTGAAAGCAATTTTGAACGTTTTACCTAAAATTATTCCAGTACGTATTTCATATAGAATTTAAAAAATTGCTCTTTTGGGATTATTGTCTTTTGAAACCTTTAAATTATTCATAGTATTTCTTAAGTTTGCCACCTGCATAGTGCAAAAATATGTACATAGATAGCTAGGTATGTGCTTTTATAATAGTTAATAATTAAATTAATAAGAAATACTTTGTTGACACCGGTGTTTAATTTATAAATATCAACATGTTTCAGGTTTTTCTCAGCAGGATACACAGTATACTAAAAAATAATGACAGTATAAAAGACAAATAATAAAAATAGAAAAATGATAATGTAAGAATAGACAAATTACAAACTTTAACAAAAATTAACGATAAGTGATGAAATCAGGTTAGTAATTAATTAAAAATGTAAAAATAATTTTAAAAAATATTAAGTAATAAACTGATTTCTTAAATTTAAAAAATGAAATTACTTTTGTTATTAATATTTTTTTAAATCAATAAATAACCAGTCATAAAAATAAAATAATAATAGTTGTTATTATTAAAATTTAAGTCAATAATATTCTACGAATATGAAAATAAATTTGAGAGATAGCTATTTTTAAATTTTATTGAGGAAAAAATAGTTAATAATGATTTTTCAGTTATTTTCCAGCTTTGCAAAGCACTCTGGAAATTATATTTAACACAAAGAGTTCCTGTGCTGGTTCTTTTCAAGATGCTGGATAACTCCTCTTCTTTGATTTCTTTGAGCTAGGTTTTGATTTGATTTTTTAAATCATTTGCCTTTTCTGTTTTTTTTATGGCCGGTGGAAGTGAATTATATAGCTTAGTGGGAAGATATTTATAATTCCTTTGTCCAAAAGCAGTTTTAAATGTAGGAATATCCATAATGTCATTTTGTGGAAAAAATTAAGTTTTTTTGATTTTTTTTTTTTTAATTTTGAAATGTTTGATTAAAACATATTTAGGACAGATATTTTGGATGTTAGGTACTGCAAAGATTTGAAAATTTCTTTTGTTGGCGTTCTGATGGGGACTTTTAAAATGGTCTTTATAATACTCTTTTGGGTTTTAGACATTCGTATCATATACATACTTATATATTTTTAAATTTTCACTTGTATACTTATACATAGGTACATAATTTTTACATCTTACTGGCATATGCGAATGCCAGAAGACCGACTTCCGTATAAAATTCTGGCATAAATTCCATAGGGAAGACGTCAAGTTTGCCTCCCCAGAGAAAGTTGGCAACTTACCTGAGGGTAGTCAACACCACGGACTCTGACAAGAGAAGCATAGCCTGCTATAGTATACGTATTTATTTTTATTTATATCTATACATTATACAGTATCATTACAAAATATTTGTACTGTATAATAACGGTGTTTTAATTGTGTGTGTTTTTTTTCATAATGTGGAGTGTAAAGTAGGTTTGAGAAGGTGAATTGAAAACTATGTGTTTCGTAAACATCTCATTTGGAAAACCTGTGCTGAGGTGTGCATGTATAAGTTTAAAATGTGATACAAGAATTAATATGTATTGGCTAGTTTAATTTTAAAATATTAGATAGAAGAAGAAGATCAATGACATAATATATACTATCGAGTAAGTTTGATAAAAGGAAATTATATTACGTAGAAAGAGATGGAAGGGATTGTTAAGTAAGTAGATTATTTTATGTGTTGTACATAATTTGTATTTCAAAACTTTTTCGCAACATAAAGACTCTGTACTCAGTATTTGATCAAATCTTGTTGTTTAAAATTATTGACCTGTCCTCGTAGGAGCTCACAAAATCAAAAATTCATTTACAGTCAAGACCAACCCGAGAAACCGATATTTTTTCATTTGCCCGCAGACAGGACCAATCTTCGGATAAATTCTCCAATTCCCCGTATTTATGCGCAACAGAACGCACAATTTCATGACATTGAAATTCTTCACAATGCCCTTTCAAAATATCGAACCGAAGTACGAGAACACATATTGGTGCACAAGTATAAAATGTATCGACAGCTTCTCCTGTCCCGATCCTATGTTCCTCTTCCCTCTTCCTTCTTATTTTGTTTTTTCTTCATCTCTTCTTAAATAAAACACCTGTATTTAACCACTGTTAGAACAAGAAACTTTGTTGGCTCACCTTTTGTTAAACTTCCTTTATATATATATATTTGTATTAAAAGATGTTTGTTTTTTACAAATAAATAAATATTTGTTTTGTTTTTAAAATGTTTCGAATGAAGTGAATATATTGAGTTATGATTCAGGCTGTATTAATTTTAAAATTGTTTTTAGATATTGTATTCATATTTGTTAGTTGTGGGCATGCAATTATAGAGTAATAAAAGCGTCTTTCTTCGTGTGAGATGTCTTTTATTGGGATATTCGGGGTTTTATTTGTTGAGAATCTGATATTTAATGGGTTTAGAGAATGCATAGGAATGCGAATTTTGTGTTGAAATATGTGGAGTAATACAGATCTGCTATAAAGTTGTTTTATTGTCATGACATTCAGTGTTTTGAACAAACGGTAATTGAAGGATTAGTTTAATTGATGCCTTTTTATTTTTTCTTTTGGGTCTAATGCTATGTTTTTGCGCTTCCCCGAGCTAGTGTGCAATTTGTGATAGTGGATTGAAAAAGAGTAATAATAATAATATTTTTTTATTCCAGAAGGCATGCAGGGTAAATATAAAAAGAAAAAAGATCAATGCAAGATGAAATAAATGCATTTGTTGAGAGAGGTTAAACGATCTGGAGGGATTCCATCCAGGCAGTCATGGCAGTATTCTTGAATTGGAGTAGTCTGCGCAATAAGATTTACATTCAACAGACGGAGGTCGAGGAGAAGAAGCGCAGGACCCGAATAGGCCAAAGGGAATAATATTGACTCTAAATTGGTAAAACCTTTAGAGCCAATTTTTTTTGGGAAACTTAATTTTCAGTTGTTTCATATAAAATAGTCTTCAAAGTTCAATATAACTAACTAACTAATCATCCCGCTGTTTCCCCGCATGGGCTGGCAGAGAGGACGGACTGCCAAACTACTCGACATTGCCATACACTTTTTGCTGCATTCACATTCATACATCGTCTCATACATTCTCTTCTGTTTTTCCGACTTCTGACATGGCCCGACTCAAGTATTTGATTCACTTGATCATGCCATGTCTTCTGGCTTTCTCTATCTCTTCAGTTTGTTGGCACTCTTGGAAATTTGCTAAACGTGAGATACGCTTGTTTGTTTTGTAGGCGACGAAATGTAACTAATTAAAATAAAATCATAAACTTTTGTCTATCAATATTGATATTTTTACGGGTAATTTACCGCGATCATTAAATAAACAATTACTGATAACGGCCATGATTAATAATCATTACAACAAACACGAAATCACGTCATTCGTGAGATAAAATGTTTTTAAAAAAATGTCCACAGAGAAGTTAAGTGACTATTGCATGAAACGTAATCTTAATATTGTCAAAGGTCACAGTATTATCAACGGTTTACTGGTCTATTTGAAATTATTCATGAATTTTCATCTATTTGCGTTGTTCAAGTTTATTGTGACATCTACACTATCTGCGATGTTTCAATATCATTCATAATTATGTCAGATCCATGATTTAATTAAATCAAATGGGTGCATAGTTTAATTTGATTACAAATATGTAATTTAATTCTTACAATTGATGAACTAATAACTTATTTATGATTTTCTTCGATGTTCTAATAACGATATACTCGTATGTGTTCTCGTTAGATGGGGGCGCTGATTCTTAAATTAACCTTATCACCTTTAAATAATTAATAGTTATTTGTTCAAATATGCAGAGACAAAATAGGAAGGGTAAAATGGAATCCAAAGACTTTTCCCTGATCCTATTATCTCCACAAGCCTCTTCTTTGGCTGTCGATGCACTGAGCACATAAACAAAATAATTATAAATTAATTAAAAAATTATTTTGTATTCACCACTTTATTAATATACACAGTATTATTAATATCTTTCGAATATTATCGAGTATTATTAATGTCATTTTTTGGTATTCTATATATTCCTGATGAAGAAAGCATCGCTTTCGAAACATGTTGATATACCTATGTATATTAATAAAGTGGTAAATATAAATAAAAAAAATCATTTATGAATAATAACGCCACAAAGTGAATACCAATCTTTTGAAGAAATTATAAAATACTAATTGTTCAACATAAAAAAACACAGACGATATTCATCTGCGGCGCGATCACAATCCGATAGATTGCGACGGATTACGGATGCGAATTAACGATGCGTGGTGAACTAAATCACAGCGGACAATGATGCGGGTAAAGTCAATGGACTAGGTATGGATTACAATTGGGTAGGTTTATTAGGATGCGTAAGCAACCATAAGAAACAATCAATTTGTTGTTTGACACCATATTAAATAAAACAAACACTTTGTTATAAACCACGAATTAATTATATTTTTACGCCAACCGGTTTCACTCAGATCAAGGATTCTCCAATTCACTGTTTTATTTACTATTTATTTTTTCTTGTTACCTTCCCCTGACACATTACACTTTTCAATTGTTGTCTTCCTCTAATTTTTTCTCTCGTCTCTCTCTTTTTGTAATATATCTGTCTCACTCTATTATTTTCTGTACCTATATACATATATATATATATATATATATATATATATATATATATATATATGATAACGGTTAGCATAAAAATACAAATAAATTGACTTTTAATAATAATAATAATAATTGGATGATTTGTATAGCAGGAAATGGTTCAAAATGGAATCAAATCCAAAAGTAAGTTTTGTATGATACTGGCCGCGCAGCCGTTCCTCTTAACAATACCTATTTCGGCCAGGTAAATATTAATATGTTCATAAAAATGGGTGGTAAAAAATAACCTGATAACTGCATTTTTCTTAATTTTCTTTGAATTTAAAAATACGGTTTCTGATGCATGTATTTTCGATTGGCAAATTTACGATACCTGTATTTAATTTTAAAACGCCCTAAGCACCATAGCTATGTGACGATATGTGAACAGTAATAATAATAATAATCGGACCATTTCTATAGCGCCGCTTTTGTGAAAAATCACCTCAGGGGCGCTGTACAAATATTACTTCCTATTCTTATATTACGTCTATTCTACGATATTTTTTTTACATTTTCTTTCTCTTTTTGGACAGGCTATCATTACACATTATTTATAGACCATATAAAGAGATGCAGTTAAATTATCAAAACTAAATTTAATTTTAAATTGAAAAAAAAGAAGCTAACTGTATTTATTCCTTACGATATATTGCAAGACGCTAATACAAATGATAGAGTGATTGTTTCCATTATATTCAAGAATGTATCTAAGCTAAGACAAAGAGTTATTATCCATATTTTTAGGATAAATAACACAGAATACTCTTAAAAGGGTGGAGCGGCGGGGGAGGATGGTGGCCGGGGGAATTGATCCATAGGATCCTCAAAATCTTCTTTGCCTTGGTGACGCCCCTGGGCGGCGTGACGGGACGGATTGGTGTTGGTCTGCACGTACGCCAGGTGGCGCTTGCCAGTAATAGTGGTTAGTTTGTTCAAAATACGACAAAAGATCTTAACATAATTCCGTTTTGCACTTATCACGTTATTCCCAACCACCGAAATATCTGTATCACTTGTCTGTGACTTTGGCGCCGTTTTGTTAAAAAAATCACTTCCGGAACATTTAACGAATAATGGAAAATTTATAATTATAACTTTTAAAACTCATAATTAGAATTCTTGCATCACCAAAATATAGTCATCAGCGGTACCTATTGTGGAAATAACATTCATAGCGGTAATTAATTATTAATTTACGATAGCGCAATGTAAACATTGAGTTACGGAGAAATCGCCAGTGATAACGCCTGGTGATTTATGGCTCCTTGCTTTTGGCGCGTAATTAGTTAATTAACCACTTCTTATTAAGTAGATCAACCCTTGAGGTGACGGGACATACTTAAATATATATTTTTATGGTATTCGCTTATTAGAGAAGATAGATGGCGTAGGTAGGAACTTGAGTACTTATCCCTTTCCGCACGACTTGATACGAGCGTGCTTTCAGGAGAAAAAATATTTTTACAATCTAAACCGTTTTCCAGAACCGAACCAGTATCAATCGATTGTGGCTGAACGGCGCTAGCGATCGTAGCATAATACATGATGAGGTCTTGAAACATCCTTTTTTAAGGCGAATAAAATTAAAAGTATTGCTAATAGACAAAAATTATTTTAGGATTATGATATAACATAATTTCAAACAAACATCCGTAAGATGATGCCCATAATTCTCCATGCAATGATGAAATATTTCCTGCCAAATAAGATTCTTCAGTTGAAGCAGGGTTGCAGGGCGGTGTTTGTAAACCTCTGCCTCGGTTCTGGGAATCACGTGGTTACAATTCTTGTATAATATCCATCTTGTAGGGATGGATATTGATATGTTGATGAAGAATTCAACGCTTTGAACGACTGGATGATGATTATGAGTGGAGTAATTAACTAACCATCGGTCACGGTTGACGTTCTCCGTGGTTGTGTGGTTACGATACTTGGCTACGAATCCGGAGGTCGCGGGTTCAAATCCCGTCGTGCCCAAGTAAATTTTATTTTATTAAATTGTGTTATTTCACAATTTATTTATTTAAAATAATGTGCGGTATATTTGCGGCACGTTCCAAAGTGGTAGATGCTGTCAGTATGGCCCCGGTGAAAGACCACCATTCAGAATCTAAACGTTGCTTAAAATGACTTTAACCGTGTTTGGTGACCAAATTTGAATAGCCAGGTACTTCCCCACCATCCTCTCCCCCATCTCCTTCCCCTCCTCAATACCTTCAGCTTCTCAACATACCCCAATGGGGATGCCATAGTCTCACTGGCTGCAGACGGTTGGGAGCAGCTGAGACTCTTAGGGGGTATCACATAAAAATAAAAATAAATTAAAAAACCGTCACGCCGTTTCGCTGGAGAGGTAAGCAGAGTGGATAGACAAACACACAACTCTGTATTGGTACACACTCCTTACTCTATTCACATTCTTACATCGTCTCATACATAATATTCTGTTATTCTGACTATTGACATGACCAGACTCGTGCATTAGATTCATTTGATCGTTCCATATCTTCCACAGGCGTCCCCTACTTCTTCTTCAATTAACTTTCTCATCACATGTTCTCCTTACGCTCCATTATTTGTTAATCCGCTCTACATGTCCAAACCATCGAAGGCTCTCATTTTTAATAAGCCTTTTTTAGATTAAAAATTATTTAGCTTCACTTTTGAAAGCTGTGAAATGATAATAATAATAATAATTGGATGATTTGTATAGCGGCGTTTTGTAAAAAATCTCCCCAAGGGCGCTGTAAAAATATTACTTCATATTCTCTATCTAATTTTGTACCAACAGATACAGAAAAACATACTTATATGCCAGGTCGCTTCAGATGAACACAGTTTCATTAGAAAATTTTAGCTTAGAGCAGATATGATTTTTTACAGTTGCTGTTTTATCCTCCTTTTCTATTGATGTTACATTTATTAGAAGATTGGTGGCACAAGAAGAGTTGGTATTTATTTGAAACATTTATTATTTTTACGACTAGAGAATATTTATAAAATGACCGTAAAAAGCGTAAGTTTTTAATAGATATTAACATTTTTTTACACATTTAGTTATTTACAGTGTTGCGGGTGTGTATGCATATGCGCACAGGTGCGCGAAAAAATTGACTTATTCGATATGTGACTTCAGGTAAGTACTAACCGGCTAGCCTAGCTAAGGAATTTACGTGTGCATTTCTTCCATTTATGGATATGATTTTCTGAAAAGATGAGTTTTAAGTTTAGCTCTGAATTTTGTGGAGTCTTTGATCATTCTTAAGTCATGCGGCAGTTCATTCCAGGCTTTAGGTCCTGATACTCCGAAAGCACGATCACTGAACTTAGTATCTGGTGTACGCTTTGGTTCCTTCAACCTCCCGATAGCCGATGACGCCGCTGACCTGAACTACTTAAATACCATCCAGCAGAGCTGACAAAACGCTGTGGTGTTAAAATACTTACCCCAAAATTAAAATACGATTAATAATCTTAGCACAATTTAGCATTCTTTATTATTATTATAAATATATTTTTAAAGTACAATTTACAACGATTCACGAAATATTTTCATGTACATTTTCAAAATTTATACTACTCGTCTGTTTTCAGCATTTGCTTGTGTACAGAAGAGGAGTGTACAACACTATGATAATTTATCAAATGTAGTGTATGTAATAATAATTTAAGTAAATAAATGCCTTAGAAATCCTTCCTCAACCGACAAAAAAATATAAAATTCTAATATTGTCAGGATATTTCCTACTTTAAAAAAAAATACATTAAAAAAAATTCTAGTCATCGACGGGTTAATGAATGATGTCGACCAAGGCACAGATGTCATGTCATATGCACCGTTTTATAGATAACCCCAGTGGCGTCCGCCGCGCCACTTCTAACCCCGGCCTATCTTAATTATTGTCTCTATTGGGTACTTGTCGAGTAGCCGCTTCAGCTTCTCCAAACCACATTACGGCGATAGTGGCGCGTAGTGTGACCCCCTGATTGGGTTTTGTGTGCACTATTAGATGAATGAGTTATAAACAAATGTGTTAACTGAGCCAAGTTTAAATTGCAACAGCACGAGTGTTAATAATAATAATAATAATTGGATTACTTCTATAGCGCCGTTTTCGTGGGAAAATCACCTCAAGGTCCCTTTACAATTAATTAAATAACATATACAACCAATACCTTACAGCTAAACTTTAATACTACTGGCTTATAAGTAAGACTTATGGCTACTGAGACTTATAAATAGTGACTTACATCTATGGCTTATAGGTAGTCACTTACCAACTAAAAGTTATAGCTAGTGACAATTTAAACTTAAGTAGGCATAACTAGAATAAAAACCTAACACTTATATAAACCTAGTACCTATTTAAAACTAATACATATCTATGACCAAGTGCATATTTTGTATACAATACTGCAAAATGACGTACAACTATGGCTTAAAACTGGAGTCTTACAACTAACTAACTAACTAACTAACTAACCATCACGCCGTTTCCCCGCAGGGGTAGGCAGAGAGGACGGACCGCCAAACAACTCGATATTGGCATACACTTCTTGCTTCATTCACTTTCATACAACGTCTCATACATTCTCTTCTGTTATTCCGACTTCTGACATGGCCCGACTCAAGTATTTGATTCACTTGATTGTGCCACGTCTTCCTTGGACGTCCCCGGCTTCTTCTTCCATTCACATTCGAGTCATATATTCTCCTTACACTCCTTTCTTCATTCATTCGCTCTACATGCCCAAACCATCTAAGCGTCCCTTTCTTAATCTTGCTCACTACGCTTACATCAGCCTTGCTTCTTTACGAATCTCAACATTTTTCACACGATCATACATGGTTTTACCACACATTCGTCTCAGAGATCTCATTTCTACAACATTCAGTGTACTTTCATCCTTCCTCTGCCAGTTCCATGCCTCACTGCCAGACATCAGGGTTGGTATCTTGAAGATAATATTAACAATTCTTCAATAGACGTATGATATCGATAAAAATGACAGAGAACAATGTGGTGGCATTAGCTCAATTGCTTAGAGCGCAGGTTCCTGATAGTCCCATATACGACCATTTTATTTTTATTTTTTTTTATTTATTAATTAATTTTTTGATATATACATTCACACAAACAAGGTACAAAGGTTATAAACATTTTTTTTTTATATTAACTTATATATATATATCTGAACACATGTACATAAACATACGTGTAATGTATATAAAACAAAAAATCCCACATAGGCAAGGTCAGCGCGTGGGTATACTCGTAGCTGGTATCAGTTAGTGGCAGAATGTTAGTATATTTGCCTTTATTACCATTACCTTTTATTTTCTGTATCTTTTCTGTTTCACATTTCATTTGAGATATGTTAACACTATCTTCAATGATTGAAAGAAATACTAACTTTCAGCTAAGATTTATTACTGGTGGCTTATAACTAAGATTTATAATTAATGACTTGTAACTAAGACTTATGGCTAGCAACTAACTACTGAGAATTCTAACTAGTGATTTACATCCATGACTTAAAGCTAGCGACATACAACTAAGACTTATAACTAGTGACATGCGTATTTATGACCAAGTGGCCGTCGGTCAATTCACAATACTGCTACGAGTATATGACTTATAATTATGGCTTAAAACTAACATACATAATATGTATTGACAAATACATGTTTTGAGTATTGCCCGCACTGTCAATGGAATATAACTATTATGTACCTGATGGTAATAGTTTAAAAAAATAAACATTCCCGGTCTTAAGGAATTGGATAATGGGCGCGTCTTTACGTGGCATTAACTTTAGTATCAGTCTCTGACTGGGCATGTCCTCAATTATAAGTCAAAAAGCTCCCAGCGTATTTTTTTAGCAAACTGACTTTAGCAACTATGACTTCTGACAATCATTCAGTCTATGATATTCATTAAAAATATCAATACTTGCATAGTTTTAATAAGAGAAAAACTCAATATTAAGTAAATTACCAATGTAACAAACAATGTTAATTATAAGTTAACAATGTTAGTTATAAGTTAACAATGGAATAAGTAAAAATAATGCATAACGGGGGCGGCGGCATAGATATGCCATGGCGGCAAATGATGCTATTTAAAAATAAAATAAATATTGTTTAAAATGGATATTTATTATAATAATTAAGAACATTGTTTACATGATAAAAATAGTGTGTATTTAAGTACTAAAAATTTTTTTTTTTTACTTCAATAATCCTTTTAGTTTATTTTTTTTTTAATTTAATACCTCCCTAATTGAGAAATTCTCGTGTCTAGAGAGGGAGTACTAATATTTATTCTTACACATTTAATAATTTCAACAGTACTACCACTAACTTGATTTTCTGGTGTCTATACACTAATTTTAAAAAAAATAAAAGGAAATTTTTAGAAATAAAATATATCTATATAATGTATGTATATCAACATATATACATTTTTTTTCAAGTGGGCTTATAATATACACCTAAAATCAGTTTCTTGTAAAATGTATTTTAAGTTTTATCTTTAAAATTTTTTTCATCTTGTATATTTTTATTATAATATTAACATGATGTAATTGTTTTTAAAAGTTTTGATTCGAAACCTTGTGTCGGCAATTTGTATTTTCAAATATAACAATCTGCTTATATTTTTTTTTACTCTCCGGATATTTTTAGATCCACTTCTATGTTTAGTACCTAACTTTACGTGTTTTAAGAGAACCTTGCAACAAGATTAGGGGAGGAAATAAGAGGTTGCCAGATTGCCATTTTATGACTCCAATCGACAACTTTGCGGAAAATGAGTTTTGAATTTGAATTCCTAGCACGTCCATTCTCCGGAAACACGTTTTGGATTTGAGGAAACGGCGAGCAGCCGACGTGGAAAGATCTAGAAATGTGTCGATTTTCCCGCTTTATTTCGCAATTTACATAAATCGTACATCGTACCGCTCTAAACGGAAATGAGATAATTGACGAATGAGGGCAGTTTTGTGTGGAACCTTTTAGATGGAGACACGGAGGAATTTAAGACTTAAAGGATTTAATCTTTTTCGTTTTTATTTTATATCGCCATTCGGGTGTTCTTAACATCTACATAACTTTCAAATAAATTCAGTGCCTACCTGTATTGCAATTTTGTTTTACGAATCGACGTTAATTTTTAAATCGAATTTTGCTCATCTTTTCCGGAACGAAACTATTTTCAATTCTGGAAGTCATGTCCGCAAGTCCATAATGAGCTATGGCACTTTTCAATATTTATTTTTCGGTCAAAAGATTTAACAAATCATCATTTTGTGAATTTCGTATATTTCAATGGTTGAACAGTATTGCACATATGAAATAATTTTTTAAAAAATGGTGTTAAAACTCTTATAAATTCATCTATGTAGTACCAAAACCTGGAATTTCATAAATAAAAGCATTGTTTTTTCTCAAAATCATGGACAAAGAAGAAAAAGAAGAGAAAACACAGAAATTCGACGTCTGGTGACTGATCGAAATGTCTAGTGGAAACCATTTCTATCAAAACGGGTGCTTAGTCTGGGAAAATTATAACAGTCGTTTACATAATGTTGAAAGACGAAGAAATTAGACTTATTTTACGATTTTCAAAATATTACGAGAAGAATAAATATATTTAGTTTTTATTTTGGTTAATATGTTTATTTATGATGTAGTATGGACACCTATCGGTAAGTAGCAATAACATTATCGAACGTGAACAAACGAAACGTATCGGAAAAATAAAAACGTAAACTTCTCTACTCGTTCGGTCGGTAATGTCGGTGCTTACACAGTCGGTAAAGAAGAGCGTTATATTACAGTTTCGCCGAGACCGAATGATTTTTCATTCCTTCAGGTTGAACAGACTGTAAAGAACGGCCACCATTTTCTCTTTGAAGTAACCGGTCCGCGAGAGCACGTGCGTAAATTGTACTTTGTTAAAATAATAGATTAATGCATATAAATTCTGTTTGAAACACCAAACTAAAAGTGCTTTTTATCTTTGTTGGCAGGTCTCAGCTAAAACACACAAAATGAATACAGAAAAGCTAAAAAAGTTACAATCACAAGTGCGCATCGGCGGCAAAGGAACCCCAAGGCGCAAGAAGAAGGTTGTGCACGCTACCGCCGCCACCGATGACAAGAAGCTGGAATCCTCGCTAAAGAAGCTGTCCCTCAACCCCATTCCCGGCATCGAAGAGGTGAACATGATCAAAGACGACGGTACTGTCATTCATTTTAACAATCCCAAAGCGAAGGCGTCTCTCGCCGCTAACACATTCGTCATCACCGGCCATGGAGAGAACAAGCAGATCGCCGAGATGCTGCCCGGCATCCTCACGCAGCTGGGTCCCGAGGGTCTGCACCAGCTCAAGAAGCTGGCGGCCGGAGCAGGAGCCCCCAAGGCGCTGGCGGATGACTTCGACGAGGTGCCCAGTCTAGTCGGAAACTTCGACGAAGCTTCCAAGCAGGAAGTCGCCCCCAAGGCCGAGACAGAAGCCAAGGCAGAAGCCAAGGCGACAGAAAAGAAGGACTAACTCCCCAACCTCGAGCCTTGAAATTTATTTTTTGACAAAACCTGTAAGATAAATAAGGAAGCGGTGTGTTTTTGTTTATTCGGAGTGATTGACACTCTATTTGGTGGTCAGTGATCCCATCATCGCGAGTCGATAACCAGTGAAATATCTCAACATCGCTTGAAACTTTCCTAAACGCCTAGGAACGCTAATTTTAGAATAACTATTATAATCGATGCAATTAATTCCGTTCTTTTAATTCATTTTACACACTCATCTCTGTTTCTGAACTGAAAATGTAATATAGTTGTACAAAAGTTAATTAAACGACTTTTAAAAGCCATTTGTCTAGTTTGGTATTGAGGCTGGGTGGACGATTGGTTCTCGCGCTTTGTGATTTGTTGAAAGATTTGATTATATTAAAAGCATAATGTATTATTAATAACTGCGGCGTTTTTAATGACAGCTGGGTAACCAGTTGTTTGCTTAGATTTCCTTATTCGCATTCACGCATGTCACAAGTAAACAACTGACATCTGATCTTGCTAATATTGTGTTCCATTCATCACATACTCGAATGCGTGCCATTCAGTACCCAGAGGTGTATATTACATAGAATCTATTACATTACACTGTAATTCATGTTGTATTTAAATATCCGAAAAAGTGTGTTTGCGTAATTATCAAACTAAAATGGTAACAATCTGTCTTGTAATAAAAGAAACACGGTTTTCGTTTCACGGAGTCGAACCACGGCGTCAATGATTGTAATGCATTTATTAAGTCATAACTAATTATCAAATCTTTTAAAATGTGTAGTTGCTTTAAAACCACATTATTTTAACTCTTATAATCATCCCGTATTCATTACTATGGTTAAAACTTCTACGGGAAATATAAACTCATTACGAATGAAGTAACTCCACTTATCGATGAAGCATGTATTTGCTTCGCTCCTAAGTAAATGTTGATAACTCGAATACTAGTTTTATTTTTGTAATGATTTTATATTTTCCATGTAATTCACTCTGATCATTGATTAACATCGAATCGTCATCTTGTTCTTCACTTTGAAAAATTGTGAAGTAAATGTCATTACTGTAATAAATGGCTGGCTACATCTTAAGTTTATATGTCTTAGACTAAAATATTATTTAAGGACATGATGGGATTGAAGGATAATGATTGAATATCTCCTTTTTTTTTTATTCATGTTGCATACTTAATAAAGTTTGTTGACGATAAAAATAAATACCAAATCTTTAGTTTTATTCTCAAATCACCAAACACAAAATGAAACCACGCAAATACTTTATTTTTATGTGAATTCTGCACAAGAGTCACAACTACATGAAGCCACTGGTAAACTGGCATCCCCGATTGGGGTATGCTGTGAGGCTGAAAAGAGTGGAAAGAGGAAGGTTGAGAGGTACACCTGGCTATTTAGATCTGTTCACTGAACACGGCTGATGTCATTTTAAGCATTGTTTCCTCCTTTTGCAATTTTTTTACAGCATTGTGATCTCCGTTAGGGCCATAAATAATGGAAACAGAGATATTTTTTTATGTGACACCTCACAAGAGCATTCCTGTTTGTACGGAATACATACACGCTTGAGTTTTTGAGACGAGGTTGGCCCTACCCCAGGCACGAATCTTCTCGGGGTAGTGGTCAACTTTTATTTCCAAAGCTTCCCGAGCTGTTCGGATGTCAACAGTGGAAAGGGACTTCCCGTAAAGAAATCCATCGGCGTAACAGTGTATTACTGCAGATTTGGCATGGAAGCATGCCAACTGTCGCTGAGCTACCATCTTACCTATTCATAAAATAAGGGAATATATTATTTGTAAAATCCATCAAAGACCTGAAGGTAGTCTTCGATTCCTTACTTTCTCGGACCATGTATTGCAGTTGTCTACATCGTGCTACAAACTACTAGGGTTATAAAATCTAACAAACACTTTACTAATCCCGAAGCCTCGACTTCTGTGTTCAACTGAATTATAAGGACAACCTGGAGTACGCTTCCGCTGTATGGGCCCCATACCAGAAAATATGTAAAGAAATATTACAGCAAATACAATTTTTTTCCCAGCTGAGACGCTCTACCAAAGTCCCCAGTCTAGGAGTGGGGCCCACGCAGTAACAGCATTATACATAATTTGATTGAAAGTACATACCTCCGGGAGTGCTATTTCTTTGTACAAAACGGGTGCAGCACCACAATCTGCTACGCCTACCACATGGCAGAACAGATGCGTTGGCTCAGCACGGCATGATACGGGGTATGGTGCTGCTAAATAACATCTCTCTTGATATCTTCTACATAAACCTTGAAGGTTTCAAGAGACATGCAAATATGTCTCTTAATTCATGTCATTCTGATTAGCTTTTATGTTGAAATATATTTTTATTACTGTTCATTTGTATAGTAAATGGACCCAGTCAGTTAAACATACAATTAAAAATAATTAAAAAGCAGGGGAGCTAATGAAAGTTATGTATTTGGTGTGTAAGTAGGAACAAAGGCGGGGCACCGCTATGTGTAGATGCGATTTGCAATAGTGTGGTTGAACGATATTAGTAACATTTCTGTGCGTGGTTTCATTCTAGCAATGGCTCGTAACCCTTGTTTCTATTACCTGCAGTTTTCTCCTTCTTGGGCCAACGTTTCTTATATCCTCGCAGTGTCCATCGACAGGCCAGACATGTAGAGTTTACCAAGTTGTATATTTTACACAAATAAACATACATTTTTCTACACTACACACCTGCCGTGATGATGAACACCGCAACAGTGTCTGAAACGTTTGCTCAAGAAGATAGAAGGAGCGGAACACAACTCAACACTCCAAATATCTATCAAAATGTACTGTACTGTGCAGGACAACCATTTTGAGCCGCCATCGGTGTGCCCCACTACATAAACAAGAATCTCTTTAAAATGATTTGCCTCGATCAATAGGTTAGATTGATACATGGTTGAATCAACTGATTAGCATTCATGAGTGGTAAGTTCACATCCCACATTTAGTATAAACTAGTATGTATGTATGAAGACAAAGCACAAAAAAGGCTTTGTCTTCATACTTTTTTTTTAAGCTGAACAATTCAGTAGCTAGAATGTTCACATGTGTTTTGTTTATCGCCTTGTTTGGGCATAGTAATAATGATTGACCTTGTCACCTGTGTGAATCATATACACTCTGTTTTTACTATTCGAATCATGAATCACTGCACGGCCGGCTTCACACAAAACTTAATTTTGGATTTGCGGCTAAAATACCTACCCAAACTGAATGATCTTTTTTTCATAAAAAGGAATAGCAAATATCTAGTACGGATTAGAATTATTTTGTTTGATTTTAGAGGCAACTTTAGCAATTATTTGGGGGTTAATAGTAACTAACCATCACGGTTTTTCTCGCAGGGGTAGGCAAAGAGGACGGACCGCCAAGTAACTCGATCTTGGCATACACTTCTTGCTTTATTCACATTCATACAACGTCTCATACATTCTCTTCTGTTATTCTGACATGGCCCGACTCAAGTATTTATCTTGTATATATACTTGATCGTGCCATGTCTTCCTCGGACGTCCCCGGCTTCTTCTTCCATTCACATTTGCACCGTATATAGCCAGAGTAAACTTAGCCTCTCAGAAGCTGGGCGTATTGTACAGAGCCCGCAGATACTTTAATAGTACATAACTGCTGACCCTGTACAAATCGCAAGTGCGCCCCACTGTAGAATTTGGCAGCCACCTCTGGTCGGGGGTCCCAAAATATATGAAAAAAACCCAGAAATGGTCGGTCCGTTTGATAGATTCGCCTATCTTAACAAATGGAATGCAATCTTTGGAGCACAGACAGGTGGGAGTGCTGTCCTTGTTCTACCGGTATTTTAATGGAAAATGCTCTGAGGAACTAGCGTCATTAATCCCTTCAGCACCAGTGCATAGTCGGGAAACACGCCGAACGCGTGCCCAACATTTGCACACATTTGTCACATGAGAATGGGTCGCTTCTACGACTCGTTTTTGTGTTCAACAGCTCGGCTGTGGAATGATCTGCCGGCCTCTGTGTTTCCTCCATCCTACAACATGTGTCTCTTCAAGACTCTAATATTGCTGTAACAGCCAGTCATGTAAAAAAACGTAATATTGACAAAACAAAGAGTTTTTCCAACATTCGTACAAATCAACGCAGAAAAAAAAACCTGTGGAATGGTCTATGTAAAGCATTTTCGTGAGATTTGGTGGTTACAGCAGTATTGCTTTCCTGCGACGATATGACAATTAATTTATTTTTTTACCATAATCCAGTTAATAATTTCCAAAGACGCCTCTCAAATCATGAAAAATCGATTTCTTTATCGGTCTATATTCCATAATTTATAACAACAATAAATGATATTCGCATTTCTAATCCGTGCTCTATATTTCCTATACTATCATTCAGTTTGTGCCGGGATTTTGGTTTCAAAACAAAAATTAAGTTTTGTATGAAACAGGCTGTGCAACCGTTCCTCCTAAAACTTACATTTGGAACATAAATGGATCTAGAAGCCGGCTTTTCCGGAAAACATTTATGGGTGTTGTTTTATGCAGAAGAATCGAAAAGTATTATCGGAACAGACCTTCAAATCTAATTAATAATTAAAAGTAATAATTTCCCTCAGCGTCTGCATCATCTTTGGAAACGCTATATGGAGGGTATTTTTGAGATAAGGAAGGAGTGAACTTGGGTCTTGAATGTTGTCATGTTGTGGGAGGGAGGAAACAGACCAGCAAATCATTCCACAGTCGACCCGTTGAACACAAGAACGAGTGGTAGAAGCGACCCGTTGTCATGTGGCGAATGTCAACCATGTACATGTAGCTAACAATTTGACTTATTTTTTAGGCAATAACTCTATACAAGAGGCCCTGAGGAAAATAATTTCCCTCATGGTCTGTATCATCTTTGGGAATTCTGTGGGAAAAAGGTATGAGGGGTGAGTTGGAATCTGAGAGTCAGTGTGTCCAGAAGTGACGGACGCATTAATCCATCCCTCCCACTACAGTGCAAGACGATGAGTCGGGAGAGTCCGGCTGGAGAGGTGAAGAGATCTCCCTCAACCGGCCTCTCAATCCGGTCCGCCACGCAATTGGCGGGCAGACGCATTCGTCGTCAAGATCTAAACAAATCTCACCCCTCAAAAGTCACCAAACGTAGCGAACCACATGGGGTGACCTATGGCAGAGGTATTGGGTATCCAATGTGGTTCCCGAGGGAGCCATACCCGTACCCGCCTCCAAAATTGTTCATACACTCATATTCTAAACTGAAAAATCTAAAAGTTTCACAAATGGATTCATTTGGTTCAAACAAGTTTACTCTCATAATCTAAGTTTCTTATATCAGTTTTATTTGATATATTAAGGTTTGCTTCGATAGCTTTGGCGCTATGAGGCATTAACACAATCTATGTGCGTCAATACATTGTCTCTTAACCTTTCGAACACCGAGCATTTATGGTCTAGAGATTCCGTCGTGTGCCGGAGGTATATCTACACATGACCCACCATGCACCGGTTGAGTATATTTTAATAATAACTTGCTTGTTTTTCGCAAAATGATGTTTTTGTAAATTGTTCCGTCTTACCAGATAATGTGTTTATATATTTATGATAATTGTGTGTATCTATCATTAGTAGTTTTCCCAGAATAGCTACTTGTATTCAGAAAAAAAAATTACTCTAGTGACATAAAAAATTTTTTTTTAAATGAAATACAAAAATATTCTCAAGTTTTATTATATTTCCATAAAGCTAAATAAATGTAATATTTCACAGAATAGAATCCAAATGAACTGCGTGTCAAGAAATGATGCAAAACTTGATAGTTATTTTGTTTTAAATTCCAGGTGAGCGTCATTTCTCAAAAGGAAAAGCAAGAATTGCTATTGGATTTATTATTTTTTTGACAAACGAATGTAATTTAATTTAGTAAGCTACGAACATTATTTAAGGTCAAAAATCCCACAAATAGAAAGTATGTTTTTTGTGTTGCCCATCGGTCACGCTGGCGTTCAGCGCATACAAATTTTGCGTTGCCCGTTGGCCACGCTGGTGCACCAGAGGTTAAAGAGTTTATTGATCTATCTTCTGGCGAAGAAAATTTTTGCAAATGAGCCATCTACGAGTTTCACAAAATAATGGTACGCATATTTCTTACCCACCATCGAGAGCATTTCAGATAAGTTCTTGGAGTGACTAGATTGTTTTATCTCCCGGCCTGCAACACTGAAACTTTGGAATATGGACATTTAATATGGCAATGAACACGCCTACAGCATCAGTGGAACGAGTTTATGCAGATGGGAGGATTGAGGAAGGCAGAATCCTGAAGAGAAGAAGTATTTTGTTGGCAAGTATTTTAAATCGATTAGAAGGTTATTTATTTGTTTGCTGCAATTCTTTATCAGTAAATAGAGGAAGTTATTGTAAATTCTGGACAGATCTGATTGTTTGCTTTGAATGTGTGGTCTAAGTACATCTTTTTCATATCTGTGGTTAGATAATAGTAAAATTCATGTCTTGAAGAGAACTAATCTAGCTGTGTTCTAAATCAATTTAACTTTGATATTATCATCAGCTTAATTTGTTAGATTTATTTAATGTAACCTATAAAAGGTTTTGATTACAAAATGAATTAGTTTCTTTGAATGATCGCATAACAAGACTTTGAAACAAATACAAATTTATCAAAGGTTCTAAACTGAGATTATATAATATGATCTGAGGTTATAGAACAGGCAATAGACGAATTCGCTGAATTTCATAGTAAAAATTAATCACAGCATATCTCCTATATCAGTGGTTGGCAAAGTGCGGCTCCAGAGCCGCATGGGGCTCTTTGGCCCCTTAATGCGCGCCATCTCACTCATTCGCGCCATTACCAAAACTGTGTGAGGGGTAAGGTAATCGGCAGCTGGACCGCCAACAGGTAGCAAATGTCAAGTCAGTAGATCCCAAGCCGCCGGGTGAAGGGCACCTTCACTGATGAATGTAGAGGTTTTTTATAAATTAAAATATATTATCATTTTTGCACAAGAACACATTACATGTATATGCCATTAGAAGAATTTGCAATAAAATTTATGAATAAACGTAAATAATAAAGCATAGCACAAATATGGTAACAAATTATTATAAGCAATAATTATTAACCTGAAAAATCATACAAATTGATTAATCTTCCGAGAAAAAATACATGCTGCCGACGGGACACGAACCCGCGACCTTTTGTTTACCAGACAAGTGCTCTACCACTGAGCTACGGCAGGTTATTCATTAAACATTTTTCAGGTTAATAATTATTGCTTATAATAATTTGTTACCATATTTCTGCTATGCATAAAAAATCTTGTCTTATAAACATTAGTTTATCATTTAAAAATAATAATATCTGGCAAGTAAAAAATATTCTTACAAAATAAAAATGTAGATTCGATAGAATCTCGACACCACCTAGTGAGAGAGTTAGCACTTACAATGCCTTTCCCACAAAAATAAAGATGGTTGTTTCCAGTGAGAAAAAATGTAATAAGCAATGATTGTAGTCTGAAGAACTAGTACATGTTGACTAATTTGGCGGGTAATGAATAACCTGCCGTAGCTCAGTGGTAGAGCACTTGTCCGGTAAACAAAAGGTCGCGGGTTCGTGTCCCGTCGGCAGCATGTATTTTTTCTCGGAAGATTATTCAATTTGTATGATTTTTCAGGTTAATGATTATTGCTTATAATAATTTGTAAATAATAAAAATGGCATTATAATGATAAAATGTGTGGGGTAACTGAGTCACCCCTCATGGCAATGCAAGTTTTGTTTTGCATCTTGGCACACCGAAGGTTAAAGAATTGGCAATGTATGAATGTTGTGCGGTGTAGAACACCGAACATGTAGTCAATGAATGCCCGCTCCACTCATTCGGCAGGATCGATGAAATCCACAGGACGACTCCTGAGGGGCTAGACTGGCTCACAGACCTAGATGTCACTCTCTGACCTCCCCACCATACAAAAGAAGAAGTGGCTAGGTTCACCGAACTTTCTGTTATGTAATTTTCTTCACTCACCTCAATCTTAGAGGAGCCTTGGTCCATGGTGGATCTCAACAATGTGGCGGAAAAAAAAATTAACAATTCCACCCTTTATAAAATGAATAGTTATCTGTATAATATGATATGTATTCGGATTTACAAGTTTTGTTTACTTACCATATGTACATAGTTAGGTTCTCCCTACCTTCCTTTCGCCTTCTCCCCATTTCCTTCTGCTTCAAATTGCCTAATATTGGGATGCTGGTCTCACTGGCTCTGAACAGTTAGATCTAGTGGCTGATAGACTGATGGAACCTAAACGCAAGCCGAATACTAAGTTTGGAGATCACTCTTTCAGAGTATCAGGGCGTAAGGCTTGGAATGAACTCCCCCGGAACTAATATGCATAACAAGTCCAACAGAATTTCAGTCCAAACTAAAAGCTTGCCTTTTCAGATTTTCATATCCTTAAATTCAACATACCTGCGAGTACTTCTCTTGTATTGCCTATATACGAGTATACTAATTAAATTTATCGTATTGTATTAACATTATTTGAAGCCTCACACTTTAATCCGTTTCTTATCGAGGGATCAATCACATTTAGGAAGATAAATTCTAATCAAATCCCTTCACTAAAATATAATTTTCCATTCCTAAAATCAAGCAAGAACATAAATAAGTATTAAAATAAATAAAGGATTAAATAATATCTCCAATAACATGACATGTTTTCCAATATTATGTCCTCTATGCAAAACCATATATAAATTTCGCTAATAAACCGTATTTATCCCAAATGACCGGCCAGGTAAATATGATTTTTTGTATATTTGTACAAATGTAATTAGATAAAGAATAGGTAGTAATATTTGTACAGTGCCCTTGAGGTGATTTTTCACAAAAACAAGGCTATAAAAATTACCCAATTATTATTATTAGTATGCATTGGGGTGAGGGAATTCGAAGAAAAGATACATATTACCATTACACTTTGTTGAACTTTATTATCAAAACCCTGAAAATACTCAATGTGTTCCCTGTACACCACCGGAACTTGGAGGATTTTCTAGCGCCGTAAAGGAAGGGTTAAACAGATAATCAATACCGATGATCTATCAGAAGCCTAGGATTCGAAAGGTCATTTCTAAATTAGTGACTTCATTTTTATTTCAAATCGGTATAAACCACACTTCTAGAGACTATTCTTATCTGATCACTTAACCCCTTGCAAGTCGGGATTTTCAGCCGAGAAATCACTAAAAACTGGAGCGTTTCCCGTGTTTGCCGCGCTGTGCGCCACCTGACTTGTTTTTTGCAAAAATCGGTTTTTGTAAACGGCGCCATCTTACCAGATAATGTGTTTACATATTTATAAAAATTGTATATATATGAGGCGTGTTCAAAAGAAAAGGTGAATTTAGATTTTTTTCTAATAGTATTTATTTATTGATCAATATCCATTTTCTCCCCTTCAAAGTAATCCCCCTCAGATATAATGCACTTATGCCAGCGCTTCTTCCAATCCTCGAAGCACTTCTGGAATGCGCTTTTCGGTTTGGCCATCAGCCCTGAAAGGATCCAGTACAAGTTGTGCTGAATGGTGTTCAAAGCTATCAACGAAATGACCCCACCCTATATCTCTGAGCTATGGGTTCCGGAAAATACTAGTCTAAAGCAGTCAACTCTTAGATCAGCGACATCATCTGCTATCGGAAGGCTGAAAGAACCTAAACGCGAACTGAGCACTAAGTTTGGTGATCGTGCTTTCGGAGTATCTGGGCCTAAGGCTTGGAATAAACTCCCTATGGAATTGAGATGCATAACCAGTCCGTCAGAATTTAGGGCTAAACTAAAAACTCATCTGTTCAGATACTCATTTCCATAAATTCGTCAACACATTCATACATTTTTAATGACATTGTTTCCTGTACTTACTTTTCTTTAAATCCAGATAATTCATTAAATACAATTTTGCACCCATGTCATAAAACTAACAATAAAACACATACATAATATTAATATAGGTAAAAACTTCCCTCTTCTTTTGGAGCTCATAACATTTTTTAAATTTAATTGTATAAAAGTATCTATCTAGCATTACCATCGTCATTAACATGTAGAGTATGATACATATGTATGTACACTATCCTCAAACTGAGGCATACAAATGCAGCTGTGATGTATCATATACAAACTCGCCCCACTGCTGTTCAATATCAGGTTATGTTCTGATTTTGTAAGTAGTAATATTTTGTACATAATTTATTCCAAAATGTAAATATGTTAGTTGTAAGCCTCTGTCAATAGTTTTAAGTCACTAGCTTCAGGTCTAAGTTGTAAGTCACTGGCTATATAAGTCTTAGATGTAAGTCACTAATTATAAATCTGAATTAGGTATTTTCTAGTTATAAATCTTAGCTGTAAGCCATTAGTAATAAATCTAAGGTGTAAATTATTAGATATAAGTGATAAGGCATAGGTTAGATAAATTATGTTCTAAAGAGCCCTAGAGGTGATTTTCTCACGAAAACGGCGCTATAGAAATAATCCATTTATTATTATTATTACAGATTTAGTTTTAATTGTGCCAATCTGACGATGTCCATGATAGGGTCCATGAAACCTGTCCGGTCGAAGGTAAGTGGAAAGAAGTTACAATGGTTTTTTAATCAAAATTTAATTTTTTTATACATTTCTGCAAAGAATCAGGGGGTATTTTCAGGCTTTAGACCAGGGGTGACTGCCAAATCCAACAGTGAAGCGAACTTGCGATTTGCACAGAATCAGTAGTTATGTACTATTTAATAAAGACAAAATGCTTTTATTTCAAAAACATTTATTTTTAAGTTTTTTTTTTTTATACCTATTACTAATTAATACAATGTAAATAATATAAAACAGCAATAAAAATCTTAACAATTATAAAAACATGTATGAAAAATATTTTTGTCTTTGGTTCACCAAATTTTTGTGTTTCAACACAAAAGCAAAAACATTTCAATACGGAATGATCTTTATGATTTAAAAATGAAAACAAAAGTCTTTTCCTTTTATCCAATGACATTACATACTTATAAGATACGTTATTGTCTAATAAAATGAACACAAAATGTAGCACGAGTAACAAATACTCTTACGTTTCCAGTAAATTCAAACACTTCATTTAAGAAAAGATAGACAATAAAAAGATATGTCTGTTGAACGCGACGGATGTGCGCCTGTACGTCATTGTTTTCATAATTCAAAGTTGCATCGAATATCGCGGGTGTGAATGAGATGACACTACAACTACTCGCTTACACTACGATAGGACTTATTAAGAAAGGACCTACTGCTAGAAGATTGTCTTATACTGATGTGTTGCTATGTTTGCTATCTCACTTTCTCTAATGACATTTAAAATTTTCAGGAAACAATGGAATAATATTAAGTAATTTGCGGGTATTTATGGATGAAATGTTACTGGTGTTTACCGTGTTTCTTTTACTGGTGTTTGGCGTGCAATGGAAACACTTTTTCATCACAGGAGAGCATTTTGGCAATTTGGTTAGGGACTGCAGATGACCTCATGCGACTGTGACAGTTTAATACTAAGTCAAAGTATGGCAATTACCATATTTTTTGCTTGCCACTTTGTGAGCTCTACAATGTGTCTATAAGTATGTAATATCATTGTTTTTATCTATAAGAATAGTATTGATCAGATACTTGGTATCACAATACATTGTTAAAATATTTGTGTCCAACAAAAAATAATAACTTTAGAAAAGTTTTACAAGCTAAAGCTGCAATGAGCACAATATTTATCATAAAGGCACATTGATTTATCATTATTGTTTTTGAAATTGACAATCTTCTATCTTTTATTTTATTCTTTTAAAGAAAGACAAACATTCCCGGGTTACGAATAACCTGACATTATTTGAAAATCTCCTACTACCATAACAGTAAGTGGAAGGTATTGCTTGTGTTGTGGTGGAGGACTTAGCCAACCGAGGAATTGAACTCATGACGCCTGGATGGGACCCAGACGCGATGCCAACTCAGCCACTGACCGGTCTATCTACATATATATAGAAGAAGTGTCTGTGGGTGGGTTTGTTTTTTATACAAATCTACAGTTTATTCCGAGCTTGATGAAATTTTGCACAATTGACCTTCAAAAGAAGGACACTGTCTACATGAGATTTTGAAAAACCACCGCATCCATCCCACTTTTCCACCTCTTAAAGCAGAATTTTGGTACTTAGTGATGAAATTTTGCACACTTGACTTTCAAAATAAGAGGAAAATTACTGAGTAAGGGTAGCACATCACACTCCAAACCATTTATAACCCCGGGCAACGCTGGGGACTTCAACTAAATTAAAATATATTGAACTACATTTCTATAAAAATTAACAATAACTTGGTGTACCTAAATTTAAATGCAAAAATAATGTGCAATATGAATCTTGAACTGGTGAAAAACGTATGTTTTTAATTGTGTAAATATTATATAATCAAATATCTGTGCAGCACTTTAAAAAACTTCATACGATGTTCTCGGTCCTAATTTTGGTGATTAGTTGGTTAATAAGAAAGATGTAAATCACATACTCGTACAATGAATAATAGTACAAAGGGGGTATTATCCCAAGAAAAGACAAATGAAAATATATTCTGACGAATTTATGAAAATAATTATAAAATTTTCATAAATCAACAAAAATAACTATTTATCAATATTCTTTTCTGGAGTGTACACAGCTTAAATGCCTCTACGGACAGTACACTTCCGAATTTGTGATAATAATGGTCTCTGAGGTAATACATATTATTATTTCTATTGAGGGTACGCCCAAAATAATTCAACTTTACATTCATCAATAATTGATTAGCTGTGTCTTCAAAAACAACATAAATTATCTGATAATAGAAGATTTCCAACACCTCATAAAACCGACAACATCATTAACGACAGTCTAATCTGACAGCTCCTTGATCTTGGCTCCCCCAGTTCCGGGCTCCGGGTTGTCACGCCAGATGCAGTAGTTGATGGTGGTGGCGATGGAGAGCCACGCCACGTAGGGGATGAAGATGTAGCCGGCGATAGGATTGACGCGGTGGAAGGCGAAGCCGCACACCACCACGTTGGCAGTGAGCGCTACGATGTCAACCAGACTCTATAAAATTAGAAAATAATGATTAGATAAATAATATGATACAAGATTCTCACGACAAATACCGTTGACGTTTTTGGGGTATTAGGCTGTATATGCCCCCCTTTAAGACAATATTTCGGACAGCCTTGCAGAGTCTATCATCAGGGCAGATGATCTTGTTAAATTTTAAACCGTCAATATTCAATCGCTGGTCAGTTTCCGAGAAATCAAGCGGGACCTGGTTTTTAAATTCATACACAATACGTAAAAATATAAGAATAGTGTACTATTCACAGTATAAAAAATACTAAAATTTGGAGGTATCGACTGTGCAAGTACAATGGAACCTCGGTTTACGAACATAATTCGTTCTGGAAACATGTTCGTAATCCAAAACACTTGCATATCGTAGCAAATTTCCTCATAAAAAATAGTAGAAACTAAGATAATTCATTCCAAAACTTAAAAAAATATAATTTCGGATGTGATGTGAGTACATAACACGTAACATTCTATTTCTAAAATTCAATTCATTTAAATTATAACATCAAGCCACAAAGTGATTGTTTTCTTCGATAAAATAAAACATAATTCTTATTTTCAGCACATTAATGAATTTATGCTGCCATTCTTACAATATTTGGTGGTGTAATGGTCAGCATAGTTGCCTTCCAAGCAGTTGAACGGATTCGATTCTCAGCCGTGGTAAAATATTTTTACTTCTATTATTAAAAATACATTTATTTTAATTATAAAAAAAAAATGATATCAGGTGATTTTTCACAGGTCTGTTGCTAGTATTTAATAAATATTGTATTTACTTAATTTTATTCATGTTTCGTTCATTAATGGTCATGTGGCGTCATACTAGGCACGATGAAGCCAAATTCGTGGAGTTGAAACTTCAAGTGCAGGTGCAAGCACTTCTCTTCTTCGTTTCTACGCCACTGAATGACGTTTTTCGTGACGTGACGCCACTGACCATCAACATGACATTTCCCCGACACCCCGACAATCCTACCCCTTGGCCTGGCGACGGTCTCGGGTCTCAGGTCGAGCCCTGATTGGTCGGGCCATTTCATACGCTCCCAGGCGGGCTCTAATTTTAACTATTTTTTGATTTTCCCGCGGAGACGGTGGCAGGTTGTAATAAACAAATTTTGCAAACCTGTTCACTAGTCTTCGCGGAATCATAAAGTGTTAATGTATTTTTCATATGTATGTAAACTATATTATAATCCGGCGGCAAAGTTTCACCACACAACTTTGCAGGCAATTTTGAGATGTAAATATTTTTTAATTTTGTAAATAAAATTCTGGTGGGAAGCGAGAAGGGTTTAATCGAAGCGCAAAGTAGGAGACATAACCTGATTTTTTGATCTTGTAGATTTAAGATTGTCTCTGCTCCCTGCGGACCGTGAAGTAACTCGTGGGACAAACCACCCGTCGAGCCGGACGTCTGCGGCACGGTACCGCAGGGAAGTACGAGACAAAATCACAAAACTTGAAAAATGAGTGTTTTCTCACCACCGGATCGACTCCTCTACTTCGCCTGCCTCCTTCTTCACTGGATCTTCTGCTTGAATTGGACTTCTCTCTTCACTCTCTGGCCCTCTCTTGTTATGGATCCTGCCATTCCTCTACAAGCGAAAATCGTTTGCCTTTCTCAAGACGCCCCTACCTAACTCCTACCCTTCCCTGAGGCGTCAAAGCGATCAGCCCAGCCACATTTTCTTCGAAACGTGAGCAGGTTTTTACAGGACCTGTCCCGTACAAATATTATGAATTGATATCCACGTTGCTGCGCTGTAAAACTACAGGTGTGGAGGTACCGAACAAAATCTTTCTCTCTTTCTCTTCTCTATGTTTAATATTAAAATGTTTTTACCATTTCTAATGTTTTGCTATCATTTTTGTTATTATTTTCCTTCTACATACTCTTGTTCTAATCATATCTTTCTTAAATGTTCTTGTCGTCCTTGAAACTCTAAACTAGCTTAATAAATTAATGTAATTTATTGGTTCTGTAAAAAAAATTCTATACTATATTTGTAAATTTGTCATTTATTAGAGCTTAAATTGTAATGTGGATCAGCAAGATTAGAGACATCTTATCAATTCATTAATTTACGGTTATTAAACTCCTTATCGGCATATTTCATACCATGTGCTCGATGATTGAAGTCTAGTGGGGTGATCAACAAAAATAATTATGTGATTTATTACATAAGTACTTATTAAAATGATAAACAAATTAAATAAGCAAATGATTCTGTTGATAAAATCATTATTGACCCCAGTGGTACTGGCGACCATGAGATTTTGACAGCTTGCAATAAGTATTGACGGGTGTTACAAATATGCTCCATGGTATAACAGTCGGTATTGTTGTAATTCTTTGTAATAACTCCACACATGTTGTAAGGGAGTTGGGTCATACGGAATAAATATCATATCTCTGACTGCAAATGATCCAACTCACTCCCTTTGTTGAATGTATACGGCACGGTCTGTGAGAAATGTGCTTGTGAATGACTAAATAAAAACGTTAGAGCGATACGGCGGTGCGAGAGTACTGGTTTATCGGACATGTGCAAAACGCGGGAGCTCTGTGAGACCCGAATCCCAAACGTTGCGCAGTCGACTTTAAATAGCCTGCAAAGAACAAAATTAACCTGTTAGCCTGCAACCACCAGCTTGACAAGAACCTCTGCTCCCTCGACCGCCCTGCCCCGCTATAACTTCTGCTCTACTCGCCTTGTTTCTCTCTGACCATTGCCTCACCTGAACCATCGGACTAACGCCTCTCACTGGACCCAGACCAAGCATTGTCACACGGACACGGACACGGCCCTGAGCTCTACATTTCTGCGTACTATACTCTACTCAATTCTGCATAAATTGGGTTTTTGTGCAGAATTATATTTATGCATGTTGCAAAAATACAAAAGTCGTTAATGAGGTTTTGTCGTAAGTGTCTTCCCCCTCTTTGCAAGGGATCGACACAGATTGTGCTTTCTCCCCTCCCAGCCCTCTCCACAGATCTGGATCAGCTGCCCACTACAGTTCACCTGTGTGCATTACACGTCTGATACACTTGCTCAAAATTAACTGGAATTTCATTCAAATCTACTACATTTTGTCATTATAGGAAACTCTTAACTCTGTCAGATCCATTAATCAGTACTCGGCAATTTGATCGTTCATTTGTATAGTGCTACCCCGTAAAGATAAAAATCTGTCAGCATGTCCCACTACAAACTCATTTGCACAGCCTATTCTACATAGAATTTCTAGTACAACACAATAGCAGGTAATCTGGAAAGCTCGAAGCAAATGGCGCTACTGTAGTTGGGGGTCATGCCAGGTGTGAATCTTTGTTTGTTCCTTATTGAAAATCGTAAGTACTGTCTAATTTAAGCTAAATGATATTTTAATCGAGTCTCAGTTGAGCTGTAAATAGACAAGAAATTAGTTGTAAATAAAAAAGTGAGGTTATTATGATATTTCTGTACTCGTGCTTATTTATATTACTAAATATTGTTCTGCTCGAATTAGACAGTACTTACGATTTTAAAGTACAGATTCCAAAGGCATCACAGTCTAATGGAACAAAATGTTTATTGCAAATACGAGAACTTTTTGTCAGTTTATATTTCTATTCTCATAGCAACAATTCACGTTTTTTATTAAGCGTCCATCAACTGGCAACCAATGTCCAGATGTTCTCGAGGAGCATAAAGGCATTGAAGCATTTTAATTACAAATATTAATAAGCTTTCGTAAGAAAAACTTTTGCCACCGCATAGGAATAAATTAAGATTAAAGCTGGCATGACCCCCAACTACACTAACGCCATCTGCTGATTCGAACTTTTTTCAGATTACCTGCAATTATTTTCAACTCACAACATCAATTCAATCATGGGGTGTGGAGCTTTGAAATATCAATTTAACCGTCAGGACATAATGCCATATTGTGTTCCAAATTTATCATTTCAAATCTCCGCATGCCTCGTATATATGTCTATAGTTCGCTAGTGTCGGTAGGAGTAGGAGAAGGAGTAGGAGTAGGAGTAGGAGTAGGAGTAGGGGTAGGGGTAGGTGTAACTAGTGTATAAAAATAGATTCTTACCCATTTTAGCTTGTGGGCTCCGAAGAAGATTGGTGTCCAGGCCCAGTTCAAAGCCAGCTGGGTTCCAAACAGTATCAAGGGGACCTTCGCATCTCCTGAAAGAGATTAACACAACAAATAATATTAGAGTAAATTCCCTTTGAATGCACACATGTGAATGATTATTGGGTTAACAGTATGAATAAATAAAATAAGAACAAAGTACAAAAAACTAATATAATCATGGATGGCTAATTCATTGGCACCGGTTAGTAGTAGAGTAGACAAATATGTCGGGTTCCCACTGCGGCGTAGCGGGATCAATACTCTGATAGCAAAGTTCTCCATTATTTTTTTATTTTTTTATTTATTTATTACATAATATGAACGTTTGTTGTCGGCTGACGTATTGCCCAGGGGTGGTTGTTCAGCTAGGATATTTAGATGACAAATAGATTACAATTTAATAATTTTTTTTCGAAAGTATACTAATTTAAAGACATAAAAGAATTTAGAAGGTGACAGATTCATTGGAGGTGATCAATGATCTTACTTTTAAAGGAGCTTTTGTTTTGCGTATTTCTGATTGGTAGGGTATTGTATTTAAAATTACACAAACAATATTTTACGCTTATTTTTTTTTATGTTACACTTCACAAGAGCGTCCCTGTCTGTACGGTGTAAAGACAGGGGAACTATATCACCACCCGGCTGGGCAGCGTCGTGAGACAGGTCAAGGTAGGGGCTGTAAAAAAGAATTTAATAATGCCGGTCTTTTAATAAGGAGGAAAAACAGATGCCAGTAACTCGTTCCACATGCGAGCCGCCTTATACAAAAATGAGTCGGTAAAATGACCTGTTCTCATGAAACCGACATCAAGTGTGAACGGGTGTTTCGCTGGCGTCTATCAAATTTCGCGTACGTGCACCGGTGCACTGGGGATCAATGCTGCTAGTTCCTTCGAGCAGGCTCCATTGAAATATCTATGGAACAGACTCAGCATACCTGCATTGCATCTGTGCATTAGAAATGGCAACTGGTCTGTTAACGACAGGTAGTCAATCAGATGACCCTCCTTTGCATAGAATCAAGCAGGTTAATCAGGTATTTTGGGCTCCAGCCCAAAGGTGGCTCCCGAATTCAATAGTATTCTATCTTATTAATAGATAGACCAATTGATAATTTGTTGTTGAGTTTAATAGATTATTAGTATCGCCCTGGTGAAAGAACATTATTCAAAATCAAAATATTTCTTGAAATGGCTTTAGCTGCGTTTGGTGACCAAATCTGAATAGCCAGATACTTCCCAACCTTCCACTATCCCCATCTCCTTCCCCTCCTCACTCCCTACAGCCTCACAAGATACCCCAATTATTGGGGATGCCAGTCACGCCGGCTCCACACAGTTAGTGCTCTGTGCGGTAATCACATTTTTTTTTAAATCCAGCAAAAACAATTGATGCATTAAAAATACAACAAATTCACTTTCATTTTGTGTTTGCACTAAAAAAAATTTTGAAATTACTTTTGCGAATGCTTTTTGTAAACAACAAAATATGCATTCCTAATCATGCTATTAGCATTACCAAAATAACTTGATAAGATTAAATAAAAGGTTTAACGTGTTTTAGACTAAACGCTTTATCAAAATTACAATATTGATTGCCTATAAACAATTTTAGCAAATACCGTGCGCCAATACAATAGAAATACACCACAATACAAAAAACATAAATATTATCAAATACCCTAGATCAAAGGTTCCCAAAGTGGTCCGTATGGACCTCCGGGGATTCATATAGACTTGAAGGGGGTCCATGGCAGGGAGAATAAAAAAGGGGGTCCACGAGATATAAATAGGGGTCCATGGATCGGAGTTCGTTTAGATCGCACGCATAGTAAAACACCGTAGCAAGTTGTGCTCGTGCGCATGCATGCAATGGATCACGCAGTAAATAAATATCACTTGTTCAGTATTGTACCAAAGTTTTGGACAGACAGGCTGGGGGGGGGGGTGCACCGAATATTAAAAGAATGGCAAAGGGGTCCATTGGCTTTGGGAACCAATGCCCTAGATGATAATATGCACAGCTTCTGACATTTGATGGCAACATGTTACACTAGCACCTGTAGCGACCCGGGATGTACGAATTGGTTTTATTCATACAATTTAATAGATTTTCTGTGAAATATATTCCTAATAAATAATAGAAATCGAAAATTCATAACATAAATTATTTGGTTGACTTTTTTGCTCATAAACGAAAAAATATTAAAGAGGCTATTAGGTTTGTATTAACGGTTATAAGCCTCGCCGGTCGCGCTCTGGTGGTTTAGAAACGGAATAAATTTAATTTAATAAATTGTGAGAAATTTTCTTTAATTTCTTATTTTTATACTGCTTTTGGCTTAACATAAAACAATTTTTATCATTAATTTTTATTTATATATGCTTTAATGAGGGCATTTAAATATACTATATAAATAAATAAATAAAATAATGATAAAAATTATTGTGACATAACTAACCATCACGCCGTTTCAGGGGTAGGCAGAGAGGACGGACCGCCAAACAACTCGATCTTGGCATACACTTCTTGCTTTATTCACATTCATACATCGTCTCATACATTCTCTTCTATTATTCCGACTTCTGACATGGCCCGACTCAAGTATTTGATTCACTTGATCGTGCCATGTCTTCCTCGGACGTCCCCGGCTTCTTCTTCCATTCACATTTGCATCATACATTCTTCTTACACTCCTTTCTTCGTTCATTCGCTCCACATGCCCAAACCATATAAGCGTCCATTTCTAAATCTTACTCATTAAGCTTACATCAGCCTTGCATTCTTTACGAATTTCAATATTTTTCACACGATCATACATGGTTTTACCACACATTCGTCTCAGAGATCTCATTTCCACGGCATTCAGTTTACTTTCATCCTTCTTCTGCCAATTCCATGCCTCACTGTCATACATCAGGGTTGGTATCAGCACTCCATTGTGGACTGCTAGCTTCGCTTCTTTGGACAACTTTTTGCTACCGCCAACCGCGTTCAGTTCTCCGTTAATGGAGTTTCCTGCATTCACCCTTCTTTCAATATCCCTATCAGTCTTTCCATCTCTCGTAAACATACTTCCCAAATATGCAAACTCATCGACCTGCTCCAAGCATTCGTCATTCACAACTATATTGCACACTGTTTTCGCACTCTCTCTTTCAAACAGCATGTCTTTAGACTTACTTACATTCATCATTAGGTCGTTCTTCATGCATACTTCATTCATCCTAGATACAAGGGACTGTAAATCTTCCATACTGTTAGCAATCAGCACCGCATTATCCGCATACAACAGGCAACATACTTTCAGATTACTCATTTTCGCACCCAAGCCCACTTCTTTCAATTCTTGCATACAATTATCCATGTATAGATTGAATAACCACGGTGACATTACGCAGCCTTTCTTAACGCCTTTTGTGATGTCAAACCACTCCGTAAAATCACCGTTTACCCTAACACATGCAACACTTTCCTCGTACAGAGACGCGATTGCCTGTATGAGATTCGTATTCACTCCATACTTGGACAATACCTTCCATAATTTTTTCCTATCAACTCGGTCGCACGCTTTTTGTAGATCTACCAAGGCACAGAAGAGTTTTTGTTTTTTTGCCAGAAACTTCTCTGTTAGCATACGCAACGAGAATTGTGACATGTTAAGCTAAAAGAAGTCTAAAAATAAGAAATTAAAGAAAATTTCTTATAATTTATTAAATAAGTATTTTATTCCCTTTCTAAACCACCAAACCGAGCGGCAAGTAGCAAGACTTATAACTTTTAGTACAAACCTTACAGACTTTTTAATATTTTTTTGATAAAATCTTATCACTGGGACCAGGTTTATCATGTTGTAACCAAATTTATTATATCCTACAAACTCCGCAGTCGACACTTAAAATCCTTGGCTACGAATTCAGAGGTAGCGGATTAAAATCACTGCGTATGCAAATAAATTTTATATAATTCATGTGTTATAAGACATAATTAAAAAAAAATTATATATAATCATTGAAGAAGATAATATTAACACATCCCAAATGAACCACGAAACCGAAAATCTGGGACACGAACCCAGGACCTCTACCTATCCGGGGTAACCGCTTAACCAACTAAGCTAATGAGACCAGTTCAATTTACACCATTTACACCGATATACTTCAAGTTCAAGACTTGTTAATATTATCCTCCATTTTTATAAATCCCATATTATTGGCTGCTATCCTTATGATGACTGAAGTCTTTTTAATTTCTGTTGTTTTTTCGGTTTCGTGGTTCATTTGGGATGTGTTAATATTATCTTCTTCAATGATTAAATATTACAATGAGGTTTACAAACTTCAATAAGTTATAAAAAATAATTTAAAAAATTATATACATATATTTGCAGCACGTTCCAGAGTGGTAGACACTCTCGGTATCGTCCTGGTGAAAAACCACCATTAAGAATCGAAACGTTGCTTGAAATGAATTTAGCAGTTTGGTGATCGGATCTGAGTAACCAAGTACTTTCCAACCATCCTCTTCCCCTCGCCACTTGATGTCTCTTGAATGTGAACATTCCGCAGGTGAAAAAATGTTGAGTAAAATCAAATCTTCACCTCAGATGTAATTTGTTTACTTAATTTAGTTGCCGGTAAAGAAAAACTGGAAACAATGGACTTAAGACAAACAAAAAAATCAGTTAACAGCTTAATATATTACTCGATTTAACACATTTGCATGCTTATAGACAGTCACTTATAGACAGTCAATAAGCACACTTTCTTACTGTTGTATTGTATATCTGATAAGAAATCAATGTAACCACTTCTATTGCCTTGTTAATTATAAGTCTCAGTAGTTAGTCCCTAGCCATAAGTCTTACTTATAAGCCATTAGTAATAAAGTTTAGCTGTATTGGTATTGGTTGTATATGTTATTTAATTAATTGTAAAGCGCCCTTGAGGTGATTTTCCCACGAAAACGACACTATAGAAGTAATTCAATTATTATTATTTGTTCAGGTGGCTCAGTTTTAATGGAAGCGACTTAAATCAAACGCCAAAAGTTGAACGAGAAATTGAAAGGAATGTTCCCAAGTTTCAGTTTAACTCTAACCAATTCTGTTATTCAAGATGGCGTCAAGTGAAGTGAACGCGCGAGCATCTCTACAATCATTTCTGATATTCTGCTGGGCATCTAATACTCTTTTGAGAGAGATGACATTAGAAGATAATGAAGGATATAGAAATCATTTACGAATATCGTAAATTAAAAGACAAAATAAAATTCAAAAGCAGGATACAGTTACGCGAGCAAAAATCCCGACAAAAATTAAATTACTATTAACTTTGAGATATTTGGCAACGAGAGTTCGTTTTCAAGTCTAACTTATAATATTATGTTAATTATGTAGGTACAGATTACCAAAAACTAGTTTATTCTATAAACTAGGTACTTATTATTTAATTTATTATTTTTGACGGCCTCCATGGTCGAGGGGTAAGGCTCTTGACTACGAATCCGAAGGTCGCAGGTTTAAATCCCGGCGTGCGCAAGTAATTTTTATTTAATTAATTTGTGTTGTTTCACAATTAAATCATTTAAAAATAATATATAGTATATTTGCGCACGTTCCAGAGTGGAAGATACTCTCAGTATCGCCCTGGTGAAAGACCACCATTCAGAATTGAAACGTTGCTTGAAATGGCTTTTTAGCCGTGTTTGGTGACCAGATCTGAATAGCCAGGTATTTCCCCTTTTCACCACCTTCCTCTCCCCCCTTCTCCTTCCCCTCCCCAATACCTTCAGCCTCACAACATTCCCCAATTGGGAATGCCATAGTCTCACTGGCTCCAGACGGCTGGGAGCAGTTCGGGACTCTTGTGTGGTATTCATATAAAAAATAAAATAAAAAAACTGTGTAATAAATACTTAAAATAAATAGACGAATATGTATGAACTTATTTTTTAATTAATTCACCTATACCTACTTATATAAAAGACTTTACGTACAGCATTTATAGATATTATCAAATCATAAATATTTATTAATAATTAATATTTATTTTGTTTTTATATTCACTGGAGTCAATTCGTAAACACCCATTTCGAAAATAATGTTATTAATGGCAGTGCCACGGGCATATTTTATTCTTTTAAATACCTTGCTTTTGATTCACTTAGGACTCGCACTTAAGCGATTAAAGTTGAAAGCATGTCAACTTCATGCGATTCAACTCAAAAGTTGTTCAACTCTGTTGAAAGCATGTTCACGCATGTCAATATGCTTTCAAGTGTCTTTCAACTTAACTCACTTCCACTAAAACTGAACCGTCTGAACAAGGCATATGGGTCTCATCTATTGTTTGCCGTATTAATTATGTATCCGAATGGTCTGTGGAAGGTTCTTGTACATAGTTAGGTACCATAAAGCGGGTCTACTTTGCACTACTTTTACTGTTCAAAAATACGTTTGCCACCTTAAATCTTATTTCTGTATCTTTTTATTGTTTCTCAATCGAATGATAAACATGTTCATGTGTGTGTAAAATATTGACAAGATCAGAATATTGTTTTTTCATTTCTTGAAAATTTGTGCAAAGTAGGCAGAGCTTTTGGGATACTTTGCACCACAAGTGAAATTACTGTGAAATCGCTTGATTCTCGCATTTTTGTGCAATGAAACACCGTCGGTGGGGTTTCAATACTCTTAGGGTATATTAAAAACATGTATTCAGAATGAGAAAAATGTTTTTATAAGAAACCAAGACAAAAATTAATATTTTTTGATTTTGTGACACCTTGCCTATGTGGCATAAAATCATTTAACATATCCATATACAATCCAGTTCTGAAATAGAATATAACCCTCTCTGAAATATCTGTGAAGGGGTGATATTCTTCCCACAATATCATCCCAGTTGTAATCCATTATGTCATCTTTTTCGGGCCATTTCCTAACTAACTAACCATCACGCCGTTTCCCC